>CAJQZJ010033410.1:797220-829813 GCA_907164525.1 Lophiomys imhausi | reverse complement strand
GCCTCTTGGATTTTTATTGGCATCTCTTTTTTCAGGTTTGGGAAGTTTTCCTCTATGATTTTGTTGAAGATATTTCCTGGACCTTGGAGTCGGGAGTCCTCTCTTTCCTCTATACCTATAATTCTTAGGTTCCGTCTTTTCAATGAGTCCTTGATTTCTTGGATGTTGTGGGTGAGAGATTTTTTAGCCTTCTCATTTTCTTTGGATGATGTACTGATTTCTTCCACTGAATCTTCCATGCCTGAGATCCTGTCTTCCATCTCTTGCATCCTATTGTTGATACTCACATCCGTAGTTCCTGTTCTCTTCCCTTGGTTCTCCACTTCCTCTTTTAACTCTGACTGTGTTTTCTTTATTGTTTCTATTTCTATTTTCATGTCTTGTATGGTTTTGTTCGTTTTGTACATTTCCTTCTCCAGCTTGCTTGTTTTTGTATGAAAATCTTTCATGGCTTTTTCCTTTTCCTGTTCAAGCTCTGTCACCTTGGCTTGGAGCTCTTTAATGGTGTTGTTCCTTGTTTTGATTTGTAGAATTGTGGTTTCTTTGAATTCCTTCATAGATTTAAGTTCTTCTTGCAGGGACTCTATCACTTTCCATACTGCAGAATTGTCAATGTTTTCATGTGTTTCTGTTGGTGTGTGGTCATCCAAATTGGATGAGCTAGGGTGGTTCTGCTTTGTTGGAGTCATAATTCCTTGATTTCTATTTTTTTTTGACCTTTCGCCATTGGATGCATTTAGCTGTCTGTTTTCCGTGCTTGGAACCACAGTGGATGATTTGGTGCAGGGGACGAGTTACTTGGCTATCTGTCATTGCTTACAGGGGGATTTCAAGGTCACTGTGGTTTTAATGGCCAGAGGCACTGTGATCTGGTGCAGCCTATTCCCAGGTTGTGAGTAATGGACCAGGATTGTTTCACTGCTCCCAATTCAGACTTCTCTATGTTGCACTCTGAGTTATCAGCCTGTAATGGTTCTGATGGTATGGGCCTGTTTGCCCAGGCACAGATTCTGTGGGCTTTGTTTGTCGTCCCGGAGGCTGACAGGGTGTGGCTCCACACCTGTTATGTCTGGATTTTCCAGGATACAGCTATGGTCCCGATTTCTGGTTCTCTCTAGTCTTCTCGCCACAGGCTTGACCCTGTGCCTAATTCCCTTCTTGTCTGCGCCGCCACGGGTCCCGTGGGTACCCCAAGCCCCGGATCCTCCGGCTGCCTGAGTGCACCTCTCGTCCCAGCAGCTCCGCTGTGGGTGCACGGACCCCTGGCCCCACCCACGCCTGTCTCTCTCCCCAGATGACCTGCCGTGGACTGGCGGGGATTTGTCCCTGCCAGCCGTGCTCTCTCCCCAGCTGTGCTATAGTGAGTGTGCGAGATTTGGCCCCTCCCGCCTGCTTTTGTGTTCCCAGCTTCCCGTGCTCTCTCAGAACCTCCCGCCCTCCGCTTCACGAGCGGCTGCGGACCACCCGCTGAACCCCCTGTTTGTTCCTTGCTAAGGCTTCCACTATCTCGCAACCTTTTCTAAGTGGGTATAAGTTCAACCTGATGTGTGGGGAGCCCAATAGGACAGCGATCTATGGCCAAATGGACCCTGATTCTGCCTGCTGTAAGTTGGGATCGATCTTACCAGGCGCCTCACCAAATGGGAGTTCCAAATCCCGCGTTTAGTGGCCTCCGTGTCTGTAAGAGATGGGGAGAGCCTTGCCCTGGGACTTTTAACAGTCCCTTGGGAGCTGTGAGTGTTCGGGGGGGGGGGTCTAGCCCCTCCGGTTTTTGCACAGTGCCCAATAACTCTGTGTTTTTTATGGCTCTTTTTTCCCTGCGTTCAGAATGTGTCAGTGTAGGTCGCCGCCATCTTCGCTCCCCACCACTGTAAACTTTTAAAAAACACTTACAAAGCAAGAAAAATTGTGAACAGTATAAAATAATAAGAAAAAAATTCAAGGTTATAAGAAATCAAAATGTATCAGTATCAAACTTATGAAATTTACCTTATAGAAAATAATAAACAGCATACCTGTAGAAATAATTTATTAAATTATTACCAGTATTTATATTATAGATAATTGGCCAACAGTGTTAATCCTTAACCTACCATTATAAATGATCACATTGAGACACCTGATGGATTTTTAACAAGATTTAGCCTAGATTGTGCAATCTTAGCCCAACTAAACTAGCTTTTTAATTCTGTTCCCCAAATAAAACCCCATAACATATACATATGTCCCCTGGGCTGTTTCTCTCCATGCTGTGCCAATATTCCAGGCAACATGGAATGATGTTCTTCCATCTAACCCATTACATGTCTTCTCCTTCCTCCTGCCTGGCTCTCATATTTTGAAATAATTGATTAAATTATTACCAGTATTTCTATTATAGTTAATTGGTTGGCAGTGTTAATCCTTAAACTGCCATTTTAAATGATTACACTGAGACACCTGAAGGATTTTAACAAGCCTTAGCCTGGATTGTGTAATCTTAGCCCATCTAAACTAGTTTGTAATTCTAATCCCCAAATAAAACCCCATATAATATACATACACCCCCTGGGCTGTTATTCTCCACACTGTGCTCATGTTCCAGGTCATGTGGAGACATACCTATCAACCTTTTGGGAATATTTAGGCACAGTCTTTCTTGAGCCATGGGAAAGTTTAAAATACACCCCAGTGTCATACCTACTGTATCACACCATTAATGAGTACCACAATACACTGCAAGCAAATCTTGGAGATGGAGAAACCTCCTTAGTTTAACACCTGAACACATTGCAGCTTAGAGAAATGGAGATCACACTTGACTCCCATAGCTCAGGTATGGTGCCTCCTACAAGCACTTCCTATACGCTAGCCTTAAGGATATACTCAGGCACAGACAGCATGAGGTCAAGTCTTCAGTAGAGCAACTAGGGCATCTGATGTCAGACTGAAAACTTAGATCTTAGTATTGCAAGTCAGAGTGAAGGAGCTTTTGCAGATGTGACAATAGCCAGGTGGAATAAGAAATTACGGCAAAGACTTCTGTATTGCATCATGGGATGTCATAATGTAAGGAATCAAGCCATTTTGGGGTAATCTGCAATCAATTTAGGGCAGAGTCTATACCTCCACAAAATTAGAATATAATTAAGATCCTGGCACTGTTTTCAGAGCATCATAACATATTTTCAGGAAACGTCTGAGCAGGAACTATAAATTTCCCCCCGGGAATGTAAATGTTTTTGCATAATTAACTGAGACAAGAATCACAGTGACTCACTTCACAGAACCAATCCCAATTAGGGAGCTGAGTCTTGAAAGGTTGCTGATGCTTTTTAACCTGATGACCCACAGAATTTACAGTTGCAGCTCTCTTATGACATCCAAAGTTTCCTTTTCAAAAGGCTCAGGAATAAAACTTCCCTGGATGTGAATTAAGAGGGAGCTGGAGGCATCTCAAAAGATGCACACCCGTAGCCAGCTCAAATCTTCACCATCTCAAGGGACATAGCTCTGCTTGGCTGTCTAGAAAGATGTTTTCTTCTACCATATCTTATATTTCAAATTAGTATGATAATAATTTAAAGTAAAATAATTGGGCACAGTCAGAAACTGCTTCTCTTGCTGATGTCCTAAAGTCATTATAATTTTTCCCTCCACCAGAATTATCTCTTTAACCTCCCTGGTCTGCATAATCCCCTCTTATACCAAAATAGGAGGGATTTCAACACTTAAGTGTTTTGCCCATATGTTTTCTTATTTATAAAACCTGTGTATATTCTATGTCTTTGCATTTATCCTTCGTAGTTTGGCTCACAATGTTATTGAGCTATATTTAGCAAAGACAAATATACTTATTTGGTGACACACCTCATACATGGCATCTTACAAAGTGTTCTGTCTGAGGCATTATTTTTCATTTCACATCAAATTGGTACTTATCACAGACAGATAATGGAAGTACACCTACTGAATCTTTCCCTTCAGACCTAGGCTTTTGATTTCTGTTCTAGGAAAATAAATATCCATCAAATCATTCACACAATGGAAAAATTTTTTAGAAAACTATGAAGAGATGTTGACCCAGAGAAAAGATTTGAAGGACAGATATCTGTTAAGATGAGAAGTCTCATTTGGTGTTGCCCTCATATGATGACAAATGCCAAACTTCTTAGCACAGATCTTAAGTTTAACCCTTTTCTGTGAACTAAAGTTGAAGAATATCTTTATTAAAACCAAAAGTTTCATTGTTAGCTTATTTCTAAATTTTTTGATAAATGATCTATGTTTATTTCTATTTCTGTGACTATCTTCACTTACCATTGTAGTTCTTCTAGACGAATGCTATTGAAACAGAGCACTCAAATTAGCCTAGGCAAACAAAAAGAGAATGAGAATTCACTGGCTCTGACAGTTAGGATATTTCTAATGGCCCAGAGTACTTATATCAGAACCATAGGTACATGAGGAGACTGTTCAGTACTGCCAGGTCTCCAGAGCTCTCTCTTCTCTGTTCACCTCTGTCTTGGCCCTTGATCTCTCCTCTTACACCTCACTTCTAAAATCTTGCTATCTCTAGGCAACATCAGACCCAATAAGCAATGTAAGCATTCATTTAAAAAATGACAGTCTATGTCCTCCACAGTCCAGAATCTGATTTGTTCCTCTGTAAGTCAAATCCCTAAACTTAGAAGTGAAATTGTGATAAGCCTGGTGGTGGTAAAAGACAAAATTGTTTTCAGAAACAAGGAAATAGGCAGGATCCAGAACAATGGCTTCCAGAGTCCATTAAGAATAGAAACAATGAGGAAGGACAACCATGAGCAAATATATTCTGTGTAGTCTTAAGAGTTAAACTATTTTCAATATTGAATATACTGCCTTCTCTTTCTCCCCAATATATTCATATTTCTAGGGTGTAGACAGATCTGGTCAGATCCTTAAGTAAATTTATGCAAAGAAAATAATTTAGTCACAGTCTAGGTAAAAACTGAAACTTGCCTGTTCAAAGGTGTTTCTATGCAGTTTGCATAGCAATTCTTGGTTCTTTGCTCCCTAACTGAGAAAAAAGTTTAGGAAGGATGGAATTGATAAGGATTCTTCAGGTTTAAAACTAGATAATCATCCATCCAGACACAGAGTAGATGCAATATTTCAATTGAAATTGATGTTTATGTAGAAGAAGAAAACTAAATACTGATTTAGGTTTTTTTTAATTAAATACTTTATTTTTTTCTTCAAGTTACATCTCAGTCACAAACCCTTCCCTATTCCCCCTTCCTATCCCGCCCTTCCACCCTCTTCCCCCCAACAGCTTCCCCTTTCAGTCCAACAAATGGTTCCTTCTCTTATAACAGTAAATACTATACAAAACAGCAGAAATAAATATGCCACATTTATGAGAGTTAAATGGTCCAGTATACCTTCCCAATGTCCAGTTCATACATATTTGGCCCCTGACTTTAACATTCTACCATCTAACCATCTCCATGAGTTTAAAGTTCTATAACTGACTTAGCTTTCATACTAACTTGCATCACTATTATAACCATCTTCTTAGATCTAGAATGCCCTCTTGATTCCTAAACAACTCAAAATTTAACTATGAGACTCTAGCTGTCTATTCTTCAACCTCAGAGACCTGAGAGGGATAAATATATCTGATTATATAGGAAGTGCAGGGCCTGCAGCTTCCAATACTAAGAAATGACAAACCAGTGACTGCCTGGACAGTTCCCATTTTCTCTCCATACATTGCAGCATCAGTCTTCAGTCTTTTGGTCCTGTTTCTCTGACAGACATTTATTGTAGAGCAGGGATTATGAAGGACTTACCTACCCTGTCTTGGCAGAGCTAGGCTGTCAACTTCCCTGCTACCAAGTTTTGTCCTTTTTGAACAGCAGTCTGTCTGCAGTTGAAGCAAGGAGTTTTTTCATGCCAAGAGATAAGCTTGCCACTAATTCAACCATCTCACACTGGAGATTCTTTGATGCTTATCTTCTACTTGGAGTAGAATAGGGAGTGCTGTCAGGAGCTGATATGTCTCGATATCAAAAAAAAATCTTAATTTAAGACAACATCTTTGAATGCCATATTCTGCAGATCTCTTGGGGTTTTTGATGCAGACCACCCGCCGAGCGCCCTGTTTCTTCCTTGCTAAAACTTCAACTATCCTGCAAAGTTTCCTAAATAGCTATAAGGTCCTCCTGAGGTGTGGGGGGCCCAGTAGGCTAGTGGGCGCTCGCCATGTGGCCTCTGATTCTGCCTGCTGTGTGTTGGGGTCGATCTTACCGGGCGCCTCTCCAAATGGGATTTCCCGAATCCCGGATTTAGTGGCTTCTGTGTCTGAGAGAGATGGGGGGAGAGGCTTACCCTGGGACTTTTAACAGTCCCTTGGGAGCTGTGAGTGTTCCCGGAGGGTCTAGCCCCTCCGGTTTTTGCACAGTGTCCAATAACTCTGTGTTTTTTATGGCTCTTTTCTCCCACGTTCAAAATGCATCAGAGCAGGTCACCACCATCTTGCCCCCCACCCCGATCTAGTTTTGATACAAGAGAACCATATATTGACAAACATATAGTAGTGGAAAGGGCTTCTTCAAAAGATCTGATCTATTGCACAAAAGCCATGACCCCATAATATAGCACAAGCTGTCAGCTTCACACACTCATAAGTTCTTTTTTTTCATATTTAAAACAAAATCAAACAGAAGCTCCTTCATTTTTATCAGGACACAATGCCATTCAGAATAAAAGTCTACTTTCCCCATCTCCCTTGAAGCCCCAAAGGTATTTCAACTCTCTGAAGGCATGCATTCTTTCCCATTTCCTCTTTCTACTACCTGAGATGGAAATATGAAAATAAGAGCCACAGCAGTCCCTTTGTATCAGGTGCTACTGAGTATAGAAGCCAAGGCCTGTGGTGACAGAGGACGCTCACCGAAGGAATAGTCTATGGTCAAAATGGCAAACCCATAAAACTGCTTCCATATGGACATGACATATAACCCTTTATTATTTATTATTATCCATTACTGAAGTAAAGGTCCATGTTGTCAGTGTCCAAATATAATTTCTAACTGATAGGTGATGGAAGAAGTCAGGGGATAATACTTGTTTGAAAATCAGAACCAATAAATGACCTTAAAATCCACTCATCTTCAGGAGATGTATTAAAATTTTAAATAATTAATATAAATATAGGGAAGGCAATGGGAAGGTCAAAGTAGGATCATCAAACAGAGAATATTAACTTGTTTGACATAGAGAATTGGAGATTAATAAATAAGCTCCAGCCTCCTAGATTTTGATTATTTTGTTTTAGACAGCCCAGATCAATCTTGAACTCACAATCCTAGTGCTGAGTTTACAAACATGCATCATCATACCTAACTACATCTTTTTATGACACTCTCACTCTCTTTCAATTATTAGTCTTCTCAATCACAAATATGATTGTATCACTTCTCCATTTACAGTCACTTCCACTGGCTCAAGGTAAATCTGAAATTCCTTACCACAACTGTCAAGGCCAATGTTCTGCTTATCTCCTAATCTTGTCTCTGCCTTCCTCCCTGTGCGCCCTGTACTTTATCCATCTTCTGGAATTTCCCTTTGACCATTCTAAATTGTCCTCTTTATCAGGTCCTCAGCTTTGTTTGCCTGGAAGAAACCCCGACTATCACTTCCCCATCACCTTGGGTATACCACTTCCCCTGCATACTATAGATGTTCATAGAATGGCAATGTTGCTTTCAGACTGGAAAATTAGATGTAGATTACAGAGATGCTATTTTGAATGGGTTTAAGTGATGAGTAATATTTAAAAGCTTAGCCAGTGGCAAACAAATGCATACATCAGATACAGAAATATCATGAGAAAAGACAGAGAAGCAAGAAAGTTGCTATGCATTAGAAAAGCAGCCTGATTATAAACACAAGATACACATATAAGACAATGCTGTTATAAACATTTCTAAATGTTTAAGCAATAGTGTACAGCTGAAAGAACATTAAATAATGCCCTACATATAGAGACTTTTACTAGCCCTAGTAAAGCAAATTCAAAGATGAGTCTTTTAGGAATTCAAATGGATATATGATAGGTCAATTCAATATGCTTTTCACAAATATTACCATCTAGACTTACATTATCAGCTCAAGGATTTTATGAGTGTGGTACTTCTTTGAAATAGGGCATTATTTTGTTTAAGATTTAGAGAATATTTTTATTTCAGATGGCTTTATATCCAAGTTCAATTATTAGAAAACTGAGATTCAGATAATTTAATTAATTCTGTCTGAGGTCACACAGCTATGTTGACAGCATTCTTTCCATTACATGCTTAATATAGTTTACTTAATTTGGTGGCCAATGAGGTGTCACTGAAAGATTTTAAGCAGAGAAATGGCATACTCTGGGTTGTGTCTTAAGAAAATTAATGTATCTGTGTAGTGATGTAAAAAGAAAAGGGATGACAGAGGGACCAATTAGAAAACTATTACAAGTCCAAACTTGAAATGATGCTCTGAGAACTGGCTATTTAAGAAAGCAGATCTAATTATTGTTTTCTGTGGCAGTCATTAGTTCTTCTCATCAAATAAATTCATCAAATATTCTGTTTTTCCGTCTCCTGGGTGCATGATAAAAATGTACTTTCTCACCCTCTTAGATTTAGCTATGGTCATCAGACCTCATTTACTCACTGATATGTAAGTAGAAATGACAAGCTTCCCCATACTATCTGTTTTCCCTTCCCTTGTGGCAATAAAGAATTACCCCAGTGCTAGTCTGCTAACCTGGACCCCAGAGATGGAATGATGTTGAATGGAGTTCATTGTGAAACAGGATGGGCAAGAAGCATTAGCGAAAAATAAAACATTTAAGTCAATCGGATGCAGAGCTGCAGTTATAACAGTTTAACATAGATATCTGTAGGTGATGTCATGTGTTTTCCTGGGTCATTTCAAGTACAGCTTCATAAAACTTAAGGTTATACTTGCAGATGTTGTTAAAATGTAGAGTTTGGTTCCTCGGGTCTAGGGAGTTCAAGACTTTGTATTTCTAACAGTCTCCCAATAGCAGATGGTGCAGCTACTGTGCCTCATACCATGATATTGCAAGAGCCTAAAACCACCCTGTCCAAAATCACAACTAATAGTCACCCATGGCTGTTTAAATTTAGATTCGCTGAACTGCATAAAATTAAAAATCTAGCTGCCCAGTTTTCCTACCAATATTTCAAGTGCTCAAAACTCATGGAAGGCTGAGGGCCACTGTATTCAGCAACTGAAACAACAAGCATTTTCCCCACACTAGAAAGCTTTGTCTTCTGGTTCTCTACAGCCATACAAAGAGATGCACAGGGACAGTTGGTTCTGACAGATTTGGGGAAGGGAATGACAGAAGATACAGGTAGCAGAGCTGTGGCTGTCAGATTGGGTCCCTCTAAACAACAGACAGTCTTGAGTCCTCAAACACAAAGTGAGACAATCGAATGTGACATTGAGTCTGTGTACAGGACAGATGCTTGCCCTGCCCACCCCTCCCAGTTCATCCCAGTAGACCCCACTTCAAGGTAGGCAGTTCCCCTGCACTCCCTCCTCACCTTTGCCCTGATTTTGCCTGCCCAATTTGGCTAATCTGTTTACTCTCCCGAGCAAACACGATTCCAACTGCAACTTTTGTTTTTGATCTCCTTTTCCAAAGAAATCAACAACACTCAGTGTTCATTTAGTGAGCACAGCCAAAGGAGCCACAGAATTACACATTCCAGTAGGCACGTGGCTGGGCTGGGACTGGCTGACAGCTGCTGCTTGCTGCTGGTGGTGTTCTATACCCCAGTACCCACTCACTCTTCACTCCCTTCCCTTCACTGGCAGCTCAAACAAAAGGAGTGAACTTTATCCTCTCTTCCTACTTCTATCTACCATGAAAATGGTAGATCCTCCTTCTTCAGGGGCAGAGCTTAACAATTTAAGATCCAAGGGCAACATGGAATTTTACACAAAAGTGTTATATATGTTGTATGTGCTGAACGGCCTTCAGGTCTAAAAGAGAAGTGGAGAACAGCTAGAGTTTCCCTGTCCATATTTTAGAGGTCTAGTGCATGTGGAGTGAGGTAAAAAGGAGAAAGTTAGCTAACTGAAGGACAGAGCTTCGAGGAGTGGCCTGCTGGGCAAAAACCACTGAAGGGCAAATGGAAGCAAGGACAGGATCACACGTCAGACCACATGCTCGCTAAACATGAATCCGTCTTTCACCCTTTGTCACATGTATTAGAAAAATCATCAAAATTAAATACCTGAGGCAACTTATAAAGAGAAGAAATTTATTGTGAGTGAATGAGTAAGTTGTAGTCCAAAATCCAACTGTCCATGGCTTTGAGTGTCTGCTGAGAGTGGTTGTTACTGGCAAGAGCATGCGACTCTCGCCACATACTTTGTGATTTGGAAAACTCTCATGAGAAACACAGGGAAGGGCTAATCTCTCAAAAATAACCTTTAGGGACTTGATTTCAATGGTTTCAATGACCTCATGACCTTAAATAATGCCCTGCCTCCTACATGTCCCAAGAATACCACTTTGGGGATGAAACCTTTCTATATGGAGCACACCAAAACCTTGAAACCATAACATCACATTGCTAAGGCTCTTGTTACTTCCCTAAAGAATAGTCCCAAATTGGATGAGATTAAAATCATTTATCTGGCAGTTAAGATTTAATTAAGTTGAAGTTGTATTCTTTTCTAGCCAAAAGTCACAGGTAGTATCATTTCTTGAAAAGTCTAAAACTTTTAGCAAGTTCTTAAAAGATCTTCTGACTAAAAGTCCACAGTGGTGTTTTCTGCCCAGTTCATTAGCTTGGGTTGTGATTATTGCAAACACTCCATAATGCAAAAGAAGTTTAGGAAGGATAGTTGAATAATAGGGAAACCTGCAGCCATGCCTCCTTCCTTAGAGAACACAAGCCAAATATGTTTTTATTATTTGATTATTTGATTCCAACAAACAGAAAAAGTTGCATCATTTTGCCATGATGGAATCAGTACTGGAGCAGTGGTCCTCTGGGAGCAGGGAGTACGGCCTGAAACAGGCAAAACCTTACTCTGAAATTCACATTTGAAAAGCAGAACCACACTGCCAAGGGTGTTGTATTCCTTTGAATAAGACATGTCCCTGAGCCCCATACACTGCAGACAATTTATCAATTCCAAAAAAAATTATCACTAAAGACTACCTGTATCATGAGCTCTAAGCAGAGCCAGTGGAATTTTCTGGTTGTTGTAGAATTCTCTGGGGTACAAAGTATGGCTCAATTTCTTTGAAACCAAAAATGGATTATTAGATTTGAATCAATGATTCTCTCTCTTCCTCTCTCCATTTTTAATTGACATGTAATTGTATAATTTTCCCCTTCCTTCCAACTCTTTGCAAGCCCCCAATGCTCCCTCTTAAATTCATGGCTTCTTTTTCTCTCATCTTTAATTTTATATATATATATATATATATATAAAATGCATATATGAATACAATCTGCTAAGTCCATTTAGTGTTGATCTTATGTAGTTGTTTTTAGGGCTGATTACCTGGTGTTGGATAATTATTTAGGAACTTCCCTGAGGAAGACTAATTCTCTTCCCTCAGAAGTTAATAATTGCTTGTAGCTCTTCATGGGATGGGAGTGGGGGGAGAGGTTGGGGGTGTTGGGGGGAGGGGGCGGGGAGGTGTTGGGGGTGGTTTCTATGAGAATTCTTTCATCTACTGGACAAGTCAGCTGAGGCTGTCATTGCTCAGGTTTTGTTTAGGCGACCATATAGTCAAGAGTTCATACTCCTCCCAACAGACTTTCTGGTCCTTTGGCTCTTAAAATCTTTTGTTCTGTCCTGCCTGTTTCTGACATGTTCCTTGAGCCTTACATGTAGGCATTGAGTTGTGATGTACCAAATAGAATTAGGCAAACCATGGTCAGTTTTTCTCTGAATTTTGACAAGCTGTGAATTTCTGTAATGTTTTCTGTCCACTACAAAAAGAAGATCTTGTGATGGTAAGTGATAGCTATACGTATCTGTGTGTATAAGGTTAAGTGTTTACAATACGATCAGAAATTACACTGGGTTAGGAAAGTGATAGTAGTAAGTTCTCCTTTGAGATCCATAACTTTGCTTGCTCATGTTATTGTTGTTGTTTTGTTTCTCCATATTCAAAAATTACCATAGGTAGCCATTTGAACATTTTGTTCAAGAGCATAGCATGGTCATTGATCCTCTATGTATTTTTTGGAGCTCATGTGCACATTTCCCAACCCTGCTTACTATTTCTCACACATAACAAACCTTGGGCTACTCCAATCCTGTTCAATTTACTTAACATTAACTGAGAGACTCTTCAATGTCTTATATACAAAGCTAGTTTCTAGACATAAGGCAATGACCCAAATATATTTAATCCAAACATATTTGCCTAGTAGGCAAAATAAATCTTAGAAACTCAAGTCTTATGAACATTACATTAAAAGACAAATTCAAGTGCTATGAATTGAGCTACAAATGGCATTCAACCTACTTCCTGGTATGTAAATTTCTTTCCTTAATGAAGTGACTGATGAAAGAAAAAGAGGTAAGATTTCCTCTAGAGGTATATAAAGAAGGTAGAGCTAAGGAAAAAATATGATCGATTCATAAACTAATCTACTAAATCTCAAAAAGCTGGGAGGAAGAAAGCAAGGAAGAATGTTATGTCTTTGTCCAACTTTGGACCTGTACAGGCCTAGCATGAGCTCAGTAACTATCAAGCAAAATTTCAGGTATGACCTTGGCCATTTTCTACCACGGTCTTCCTATATACAGTTTTCATTACAGGGCATTCTACATGTGAATTTTTTCTTGACAGTCCATTTTCCCTTTTGTGCCAGAAGATGGATCTTACATATATAGTCCTAGAGCTCGACAGAATTTAAGATTCAATAGTGAAAGAAAATAACAGAAATAATGAATATATAAAAGATGTGGGTGTGATTATTTGGCAAGTAAAAGCTATTGCCACACGAGCCTGATAATCCAAGTTTAAAGCCTAGAATCCATAGTGAAAGGAAAAGAGAATAAAGGGAAAAAAAACTCCTGAAAGATTTTTTTCTTTCTTCTGACTTCCACATGTGTGTGCTGTATCATGCATGCAGCTAATAGCATACACACACACACACACAGACTTATTTCTTATAAATTAAAAAATTAATGAAGTCAGCTAATTAAGTGTGTGAGAGAAAGGGGAGGAAGGCAGCGAAAGGAAACTACAAGAATGACATCCATTTAGACCTTAGCATCCAGAACAACCTCTGGGGTTAGAGGAAGAAGAGTCACTCTCTTCTCTACATTTTGGTTTTTGTTTCTTTATTTTGTGAACGACAGAATATGTTGGTCATATTCTTTTGGCACAATAATAGTGTCTGAAAAGCCACCCCAAATCACTAACATTTATTTGATAGCTATGATCTTCTGTTCAGCTGCTAGGGGGTGGGATACCCTGAACCCTGGGATGCAGGCTTCAGTCGGTGCTCAGATTCAGGTCTCCCTGCACATCAACACTCCCCTTGAGTTAAGCCAATGTGAAAGGTCTCCTCCTTTTCTCACAGTACCTCTCAGAAATACCAGAATCAGAGCAAACTGAGCAGTCACATTGAAGGCCTCTCTCCATCCTCATTCCACTGGGCAAGCAATCCAGTAAGGCAGGTAAGTACCTTCACCCTAGTGGTTCTGAGACCGAATCCCTTCCATTCAATATTGCTCTCGTGACCACCTGACAAACATGCTCTCTGTTACTCTTAATGCTTTCTTGGGCACACAGTGGGGCTTCGGTGAGATATCAGAGGAAAATACAAAATACTCCCTTTCTCTCTCAACTACTTTTTTATGCAAAGTCAAATTTTCTTCACTTCAACCAAAAATAATGTATCAAGACAGACTGAATATGGAGGCAGGTCTTAGTGTCCAGGTGATTTCTGTTAACTAAAGAGCTTTGCAAACCTCCGCACTACTTTAGATTCTGAAAACGACCTGAGGTAAAAATGTTTGAGAACTACTGGTCTAATTTAGGGACAGGGGTTGAAGAGTAAATAGTTGCTAAATAATTACCCAAACAATAATGAAGTGCCAAGAGATTTCTATATCAAATCACATGAAACTTAATTCATTAAGGATTTATGAAAACTGAAACACAAATCAGTTTTTGTATATATTTAGAAGGCAAAGCCAAGTCTGGAAAGGAACGCAACATGAGGATATTTCATTGAAGGACAGAAAGGACTGTATTCAGTTGGGCAATGGACATGAATTCTTCACCAATCAGTACTGGTGGTCCCAGACACGCTACTTAGAGTGGCCTCTCATTGAATCCTGTCACGGGTCTCACCAGTGCACATTTGATAGAAATAAAGGCATGAAAGGCTAGAAAGGGGCTTGTAAATTACAGCTATTAACCTGTGGCTGCCTCAGGAAACCTGAAACTACCAGGAGAGAAGCCCAGACCAGTCTGTGAATAACAAGACATATGACCCAGTCACCCCAACTCTTGACAATGGCCTGTCTGATTATAACTGCATACAGAGATTTTTATCTTACGTGTGAATCACACACATGTGAGCTGGTCCAGTAGAGATCTGCCAGGAAAGAATTAAAAGAACTAAGAACTTTTTGGTGGACCCAGAATCAGGAGCAAAATTAATAAATAATGTCAAAGTCATTGTGTTTCAGGTGAGGTTTATTAAGTATCTAAACCAACCCTCTCAGTGGGTTTAGGGTGAACAAACCTAAACCTGTTTAGATCTCAGATAGCCATTGCTCTAAGACTAGATCTATTGTCTTACGTGCACATGCTCAGTCTGATTCTGTTTCCCTCCACTTCTACTCACTGAATAGTATTCAAAGCGTCATGAAGTTCTCTTCTGATTGATACTTTGGTAACACGGCCTCAAACACTTGGAGCTTGTGAGATTTCTAACAGCCTTCACCCTGCCAGTCCCATGAAACAGGTGATCACTACCTTGTTCCAGTTGCTGCTGCCACTCCTGGCTTTATAGAACCCACCCCTTTCTGCCTCTGCCTCCGTATGGTCCATTCTTTGACTATCTAGATAGTCTTCTTAGACTGCAGTCAAAGGAGCTCCAAGCTCATTCTCCATGTTCTATGACTTATGTTTGAAAAACTCTTATGCATATAATCCTAAAAACTGCAGAAGGGCAAATAAATATCAACACAGCAGACCTTCTCCTCTAAACCTGTCTTTCTTATCCTCCAGATTAGTGATGGTCAAGAGAAGAAGACATGCCCCAAATACAAACTACACAGCTGATATAATATTTTATAGTATGCATATTGAAAGTAAAAAGTAAACAGTAGAAAGAAACAGATGAAATTTATTTTTAATGATACAATTTATTTAGCTCAATATATCTAAACTTTATCATTTAAATGTACAATTAACATAAATACTAAAATCAGACAAATTACATTCTCTCTATTGTATGAAATCTACTCCACCAACACCAGGTCTTCAAGTGGTGTACATATGGAGTTTGATTTAAAACAGAAACCAAACAGAGGGCTCTCTTCCCTTGTGAGGCACATTCTGTACACATGGGTCAAAAGTCACTTAGCCATTTGCTTTTTAGTTCTAGTACAGATCATTTTTATCTTTCACATATATCTTCTTTCATCACTCAACATTTTATCATCTTAGAGAAGGAACAGAGATAATGCAGGTATCACACACCAAAGAGACATATGAAAAGTAGTATCTGCCAAGCATCACTGAAGCCCAGCTAAGCTATAGATGTAGCACAAGTTTGCTGGGGTCTTGATCTGTAGGACAATGAATCTTTTCTACAGAGGACTACATTGCTGTAGTGTCAGAGCAGAAAAGGCTGATGGTTGGTTGGATGCTGGCATAGCATGTCTTGGAATCCAAAGAGCAGAGGGTGCTGACAGGGATTGGATCCAGCTGATGAAGTCTGGGACACACTAATGAAGTGAGACGTTCAGAGCAAAAAAAAAAAAAAAATCCAAAATTGAATCTTTCAGGAATATGAGCCAAATATTGTAGCCAATCCATCTCTCATTTACAGAAATCAATAAATCAACACATTACATGTTATGAGTGGTCTTGAGTGTGTTACAGAGAACACAAATAACACTTTTTCCTCAAGGAGCTTACCATCCATGGGGAAATAGAATTAATAGGAAAATCAATTCATGTTGCACATAAAAAAAATGCAGTTTCATTGTATGCCATGAATTTCAAATATTTTAGAAATATAATACATACAGGAGTTTGGGTGGTATAGTCTTATGCCCTAAACACATGGGCAGGATAATTGCTGTGTGGATGATACAGGATGACCCCTATCCACAACTACCACGAGGTGATGGTCATACCAGCAGGCAGGATATAATCTTAGCCTTTTATCTTTTTGGGGACATGGGAAATTCTGGTGCTCACCAGATGGGAAGAACAGGGTCAGTAATGAACAAAGACAAGCTTACACTTTTCACATTCAAATGAAATGCTTCAGTACCTATCCTAGCCTCACCAAGGTACAACTAAGCTAATTACTGGATAAAATAACACAGAACAGAAAAGGGTACTTGGCAAATGGATATTAGAAGTACTATATAAAGATAAAATAACTATGCAATAGATGATAGATAGATAGATAGATAGATAGATAGATAGATAGATAGATATTAAAGATCCTGTGAGACCATTCAAATTATTTTACTTTATGGATTTTTTTTTAATAATTTATTTTTTATTTCTTTATCTTTTACTTTAAATTGACCATGAAGATTTTAAGCCACATGCAAGACATTTTAATGCATAAGATGTGCTAAGTTGTGTTTTCCTACAGAAATGCATTGTTAACAAAATGCTTATCAGCTATTAAGAAGGATAACATGGTACACTGTTAAAGTGTCCCTAGATGGTGTGATCATTACTTATTCATTGTGTTACAGTGGATGTATTCCCTCTAGGGATTGTAGACCTCAGAAGATGAGGACAAATTCCAGGATCTTCTCCCACTGAAATGTAAACCAATTGTGGGTTTGTTCTCAAAAGGGATTTTAATATAATTTTGCCACAATTTGAACAGAGACTTGCATTGGTAGCCTTCTATATGCATTAGTAGAAATATACAGAGGATGGATGATGATGATGGTTAAGCACATTGCCCACAGGAGATGGCTTTCGTTCACAAATACAATGGCAGAAGGAATTGGAGGTATGGGTATGGTTAAAGTGCCTTCCATGCAAGCCTGGGGAGCTGAATTTAATTCCAGAGAACCTATGTGGTAGACCACATCTGTAATCCCAGCACTCTCACAGTGAGATTTGAGAGGGAAACAGGAGAAACCTTGGAAACACCTGGCTCATCTAGCCTGACATACGCAGCAGCAAACAACAAAAGATATGGGCTCAGACAAGGTGGAAGGTTAGGACTGACATCTATTGTTGGCTTCTGACCTTCATATACACATGAGAGTGTGGGAGCACCTGCACTCACACACAAAAAAATAAACACATTGACACATTCACACAGAGGCAGGGAAGACAGAGAGACAGATAAACAGACACAGGCAAACAGACAGACACAAACAGGGAGACAGAGAGAAAGATTTTTTTAGGCTTGTCCCTATGGTCCTAGTCACCAGAGGTACTTGTGTGGTCTTGGTTCTGACTTTATTGCACTAAAATACAAAGCTTCAATAGACAGTGTTAGAACCAAGACTTTCAGGACAGAATGAAGACAAAACACGGGGCAGAACCAGAAGCCACTGGTTCACTCCCTAAACAGACCTTTCCCAGAGCCATCACAAGCAAGCACATCCTTACTTCCAGCCATGGATGTTTGGGTCATTCCCTGGCCCTAGCCAGCAAGAGTGCAGTTACTTCTAGAGTGGGGAGAAATATTAGGTACTGGAGGAAACCAATCACTGGACACATGTTCTTAGAATCTGCTCCTTATACTTGATGTTTTCCATCTCCCTATCATTCCTGGGTACAAAGTAAGAAACTTTGCTTCCCCCATACCTTCTTCCATAATGTTTTGCCTCACAACTCAAGAATAAGGAGGTCAGCAGACCATGGACTAAGACCCTGAAATTGCAACTCAAATAAATATATCTTCCTCTTTAACTTGTATTATATTATGCATGTTGTCAGTGATGGAAAACTAACACAGCAATTATGCAGGATTCTATGCACACAATCAGCAGAATAAGCCAGTGGGCTAGAGACCTGATGCTACAGTTCAAATCTGTGGGATATCTTGAAACCGATCTTTTAAATTATTATTTAACTCTTATTTATTTATTACTAAATTCACTTATAACAAACACCAACAATTTCTTAACTATTAATACTATAAATTCCTACAACCCCTTTAACCTATCCACTAAACCTATTGATAATTATTTTTCTAACCTTTTAGAATGATACAGTCTCTGGGGCAGGTCCTCAGTCGTCAGGAACACAGTCTTTGTTGTAGATTCTTCAATGAACTTAGCAGTCCTTTTTCTGGATCTCTCAGATGCAGGTTCGTCAGGGTAAGTTGGTTATTACAGACTCACCTTAAATAAGGCTTCATGCTTTCTTCTCTGTGGGAGACCCCAGCCGTCTGCAGGCCAACTTACTTCTTTTGAATCAGGAACTCAGCTGCTCTGCCTCAGTCCTTATAGCCAGGCACAGTTTCCCCTAGGCCACTGATCGGACAGATAAAACCCCTCCAGGCAAAAGCTGAGCCACAGGATCCAGTCCTTGGCCTTTTGGTGTCTTGCTCAGGCTTTCTTTGCTCACCGGCTTCTTTCTGCTTCAGGGAGAGAGCTGGCCATCAATGGCCAGCCCTTTTTTCAGCAGGACTCTTGGAGATCTCTAGCATCAGGGGCCTCTTCTTTTTCTGGGCTCCATGCACTGTCCTTAAATAGGAGAAACTCTGTTTCAGCTTAATTTGGGCTCCACCCACTTAGCAGCTGAAAACAATGTCAGGCCAGATACTTTGTTTCTTCAAGTCCATTATGTCTTTCCTGTTTTCCTGACTTCCACCTTGTTTTTCAGTCTATTGAGTCTTTCCTGTTTTTCCTGACTTCAACCTTGTTTTTCAATCTATTAAGTCTCCTGTTTTTCCTGACTTCATGCTGAAAATGCTCTTCATGCCCCGAATTAAGAGACAGTATCAGAAACCCCTATATATTTTCTAAATCTAATTTATCTAACCCCTACAATATCTGCTGCAGAATTTTCCCAAAGGCTCACAATATTACAGTAAGCAATATGATTTACTTGAAGTTCACAGATTCCAATGAAAATCTAATCCAAAAACTACTCTCGTGGAAGTATCCAGAAAGTCTGACCACATACTATAGCCTAGACAAATGGGAATAAAATTAATCATCTCAAATGCAACACAAATCACTTTCAACTCAGTACTCAACAGTAAACTACACATATGTCTGCTTCAGCCTCCTGCTCAGACTGGGTATGAGATACTTACAGAAACTTGGAATCCAACTACAACAATATTCAGAGAAAGAGGAACTATTTTCAAAAAGAATCTCCAAAATAAGAACAAAAATTTCTAAAAAGTTCCAAGTTGAATTTCTGTCACCCAAATTGGTCATGTGTTAATTGTTAGACCAATTATTGCTACAAGAGAGAGAAGTACCCTTTGCTCATTAAACTCACAGTGCTGGCATCAACAGCAGGATAGATAAATGATTTCTCATTTGTGTGGATCTCAAGAGGAAGGGCAGACTTATCAAAAGAGTGAGAACCCTGTTTGTGACACACTATCATGTTGGGAATAATTAAACAAAAATAGTTTGAGCTAGAGAATTCAAAGCAAATGACACAGTAGCATAAATTTTTTTTTCCAAAAAAGCTTAAGAAAAACAGTCCAGGATCTGTATCTGTCCCCTTTTCTCATTAACAGAGAGTTGGATGCAAGCATCCCTAACTGCATTTGCTTTGTGGGGAAAATATGTTTTTGGACAAATCAAGGGCTTGATGACTCTATGCACTGGGAATGAGATATAAGAAATATCTTCCCAACTATAAACTATCTCATATCCAAGCTATTCCATGCCTCCATCCCTACCAAAGAAAGATGATGAGAACTTCTGGAGATAATGGTGACAATTGCATAAGCATAAAAATATGCTTCATGCCATGATACTGTAAACGTACCCTACCTATTAAACCCCCAAGCCATGTGCAGCTTTTAGGCACACAAGGCCAGGAGGAAAGTTGAGGTAAGGGGAGGTTAAGAATTGCTGGTGAGTGAGAAGCTGTGATCTGAAACGAAGCACAAGTGGTGATGTTCTGAATTCCAGTTATTATAGCCAGTTTCTCACATCTGCAAGTTGCTCATCTGGTGTATCCCATACGACCAATGCTTTTAAGGCATATGCATGGAAGTTGATTTTTTATTTTTTGCTTTTTCTTTTTCCTGTCCTTTTAAAAACTATTTATTTATTACTTCTGATTATAGCTCCATCACAGTGTCCTATTTCCACTGCTCCCAGTCCTGCCCTCCCACCTTCTACCCCCTATCTCTTCCATCCCACTCCTCTGGAGTGGAGCATCCCCACATAACAGTCCTCCACCCGAGTTCAGCAGGCATATGAGGGCCACGAGCCTCCTCATACACTGGGGGCATACAAGACAGCACCACTAGGGCAAAGTGTCTCATTGACAGGTAATAAAGTCTATGTTCCTATTCCCCTTGGTGCATTGGTTGTAGTATAGTTATCCTGTACTATATGACTAAAATCCGATTATAAGTGAATAGATACCATGTGCATCCTTCTGAGTCTGGGTTAGCTCGCTCAGATTGAGCTTCTCTAGTTCCATCCATTTGGCTACAAATTGCATGATTTTGTTGCTTCTGATGGCTGAGTAGTATTCCATTGTGTAGATGTACCACAGTTTGTTTTTTTTTAACCCATTCCTCGGTTGAGGGACATCTGGGTAGTTTCCAGTTTCTACCTATTACAAATAAGGCTGCTATGAACATAGATGAGGAAACTTCCTTGTGATTTGGTGAGTAGTCATTTGGATACATACACAGATGTGCTATGGCTGGGTCTTGAGGTAGAGCTATTCCAATTTTTCTAAGATATCGCCAGACTGATTTCCATAGTGATTGCACAAGTTTGTACTCCCACCAGCAATGGAGGAGTGTTCTGCTTTCTCCACACCCTCGCCAGCATGTGCTGTCATTTGAGCTTTTGATCTTAGCCATTCTGACAGGTGTGAGATGGAATCTCAGAGTCGTCTTGAGTTGCATCTGATGATTAAGGATGCTGAACATTTCTTCAAGTGTCTCTCAGCCATTAGGGATTCCTCCTTTTTGAATTCTCTGTTTAGTTCTATTCCCCACTTTTTGATTGGATTATTTGGTTTCTTGGCATTTAATTTCTTGAGCTTCTTGTAAATTTTGGATATTAGCCCTCTGTTAGATGTGGGGTTGGTGAAGATTTTTTCTAATTGGTGGGTTGCCATTTTGTTTGAATGACAGTGTCTTTTACCTTACCAAAGCTTTTCAGTTTCATGAGGTCCCATTTATTGATTGTTGGTCTTAGAGCCTGAGCTGTTGGTGTTCTGTTCAGGAAGTTGTCACCTGTACCAATGAGTTTGAGGTTTTCCCCCACTTTCTCTTCTGGTACATTTAGTGTGTCCAGCCTTATGTTAAGGTCTTTGATCCACTTGGACTTAAGAGTTTTGTACAAGGTGATAAACATGGGTCTAATTTCATTCTTTTACTTGTCGGCACTCAATTGGACCAGCAGCATTTGTTAAAGATGCTGTGTTTTTTCCATTGTATGGCTTTGGCTTCTTTGTCAAAAATTAAGTGACTATAGGTGTGTCAGTTCATTTCTGGGTCTTCAATTCAATTCCATTGATCTACTGGTCTGTTTCTTCATAAGTACCATGCTGTTTTTTATTCCTATTTCTCTGTAGTACAGCTTGAAATCTGGGATGGTGATGCCTCCAGATTTTTTTTTTATTATTATATAGGATTGATTTAGCTATTCTGGGATATTTGTTATTCCATATAAAGTTGAGAATTGCTTTTTCCAGGTCTATAAAGAATTGTGGTGGTATTTTGATAGGAATTGCATTGAATCTGTATATTGTTTTGACAGAATGGCCATTTTTATTATGTTGATCCTACCTATCCATGAGCATGGGAGATCTTTCCATCTTCTAAAGGCCTCTTTAATTTCTTTCTTCAAGGACTTGAAGTTCTTATCATACAGGTCTTTCACTTGCTTGAGTAGAGTTGCCCCCAGGTATTTTATATTTTTTGTGGCTATTGTGAAGGCTGTTGTTTCCCTAATTTATTTCTCAACCCATTTATTTTTATATAATTTATTTGAATTAATTTTGTATTCGACCACCTTGCTGAAGGTGTTTATCAGCTGTAAGAGTTTTCTGGTAGAATTTTTGGGGTCCCTTATGTATACTATCATATCATCTGCAAATAGGGATAATTTGACTGCTTTGTTTCCAATTTGTATCCCTTTAATCTCCTTTAGCTGTCTTATTGCTCTAGCAAGAACTTCAAGTACGATGTTGAAGAGATATGGTGAAAGTGGACATCCTTGTCTTGTCCCTGAGTTTAGAGGAAATGCTTCAAGTTTCTCTCTATTTAATTTGATGTTGGCTACAGACTTCTTGTATATCGCCTTTACTATTTCTAGGTATGGTCATTGTATGCCTGTTCTCTACAGGACTTTTAGCATGAAGGGGTGTTGGATTTTGTCAAATGCCTTTTCAGCATCTAGCAAGAAGATCATGTGTTTTTTTTTCTTTCAGCTTGATTATATGGTGAATTACGTTGATGGATTTTCATATGTTGAACCATCCTTGCATTCCTGGGATGAAGCCTACTTGATCATGGTATGTGATATTTTTTATGTATTCTTGGATTCCGTTTGCCAGTATTTTATTAAGTATTTTTGCATCTATATTCATGAGGGAGATTGGTCTGAAGTTCTCTTTCTTTGTTGGATCTTTGTGTGGTTTAGGAATCAGAGTGACTTGGTCTCATAGAATGAGTTTGGCAGTGTTCTTTCTGATTGTATTTTGTGGAAGATTTTGAAGAGTATTGGTATTAGCCCTTCTTTGAAGGTCTGGTAGAATTCTGTGCTGAAACTATCTGGCCCTGGTTTTTTTTTTTTGTTTGTTTGGGAGATTTTTAAAGACTGTTTCTATTTTCTTAAGGGTTATAGGGCTGTTTAATCTGTTAACTTGATCTTGATTTAACTTTGGTAGGTGGAATCTATCAAGAAAATTGTCCCTTTCACTTAGGTTTTCAAATTTGGTGGAGTATAGATTTTTAAAGTAGGACCTGAAGATTCTCTGGATTTCCTCAATGTCTGTTGTTATTTCTCCCTTTTCGTTTCTGATTTTGTTGATTTGGCTAAGAGTCTGTCTATTTTGTTGATTTTCTCAAAGAACCAACTCTTGGTTTCATTGATTCTTTGTATAGTTCTTTTTGTTTCTAAGTTGTTGATTTCAGCCCTAAGTTTGATGGTTTCCTGCCTTCTGCTCCTCTTGGGAGTGTTTGCTTCTTTTTTTCCCAGTTCTTCCAGTTCTGCTGTTAATTCACTAATATGAGCTGTCACAATTTTGTTCTTGAAGGCACTTAGTTCTATGAACATTCCTCGTAGCACTGTTTTCATTGTGTCCCATGGGTTTGGGTATGTTGTGCCTTCATTTTAATTGGATTTTAAGAAGTCTTTGATTTCCTTCTTTATTTCTTCCCTGACCCAGCAGTCATCCAGTAAAGAGTTGTTCAGTTTCCATGAGTGTGTAGGCTTCCTGTTATATCTGTTGTTGTTGAAGTCTAGCTTTTTCCATGGTAATGTGATAAGATACAAGGGGTTACTTCAATTTTATTATATCTATTGAGGCAAGCTTTGTATCCACCTATATTTTGGAGAAGGTTCCATTGGTGCTGAGAAGAAGGTATATTCTTTTGTGTTTGGGTGAAATGTTCTGTAGATATCTGTTAGGTCCATTTGGTTCATGACCTCTGTTAGACTCATTATTTCTCTGTTTGGTTTCTCTCTTGATGACCTGTCCATTTTTGTGAGTGGGGTGTTGAAGTCTCCTACTACTAATGTGTGGGGATTGATGTGTGGTTTAAGCTTTAAAAGAGCTTCTTTTACAAATGTAGCTTCCCTTCTATTTGGGGCATAGATATTCAATATTAAGATGTCATTTTGATATACATTTCCTTTAACGAGTATGTAGTACCCTTCTCCATCTGTTTTGAATGACTTCAGTTGAAAGTCAATTTTATTTCATATTAAGATGGCTATTCCAGCTTGCTTCCTGGGTCCATTTGCTTGGAAAACCTTTTCCCAGCCCTTTACTCTGAGGTAGTGTCTATCTTTGTTAGTGAGATGCATTTCTTGTATGCAGCAAGATGATGGGTCTTATTTATGGATCCATTCTGTAAGCCTGTGTCTTTTTATTGGGGAGTTGAGTCCATTGATGTTGATGGATATTAATGACCAAAGGTTGTTATTTCCTATTATTTTGGTGTAGGTGGTGATTGTGTGTTTCTTTTGGTTCAGGTGCAGTGGAGTTTTTTGCTTCCTCTGTTTTCCTGGGTGTAGTTATCTTGTCTGAGTTGAAATTTCCCTTCTAAAATCTTCTGTAGGGCTGGATTTGTGAGTAGATACTGTTTAAATTTGATTTTGTCATGGAACATCTTGTTTTCTCCATCTATGTTGATAGAGAGTTTTGCTGAGTATAGTAGTCCGGCTGGGAACCTATGTTCTCTCAGGGCTTGTAGGACATCTGCCCAGGCCCTTCTGGCTTTTAAAGTTTCTGAGGAGAAGTCAGGTGTAATTCTGATGGGTCTGTCATTATATTTTACTTGACCTTTTTCTCTTACAGCTTTTAATAGTCTTTCTTTGTTCTTTACATTTTTAGTTTCAATTATTATGTGGCAACAGGAGTTTCTTTTCTGATCTAATCTGTTTGGTGTTATGTTTGCCTCTTGGAATTTTATTGGCATCTCTTTCTTTAGGTTTGGGAAGTTTTCTTCTATGATTTTGTTGAAGATGTTTCTTGGACCTTGGAGTCGAGGGTCTTCTTTTTCCTCTATGCCTATAATTCTTAGGTTCCCTCTTTTCATTCAGTCCTTGATTTCTTGGATGTTATAGATGAGAACTTTCTTAGCTTCCTCATTTTCTTTGGTTGAAGTACTGATTTCTTCCATCAAAACTTCCATGCCTGAGATCCTGTCTTCCATCTCTTGTATCCTATTTTTGATACTCATGTCTGTAGTTCCTGTTCTCTTCCCTTGGTTCTCCACTTCCACTCTTATCTCTGATTGTGTTTTCTTTATTGTTTCTACTTCCAATTTCAAGTCTTGAAAGATTTTATTCGTTTTATGCATTTTCTGTTCCAATTTGCTTCTCTTTGTCTGCAAATCTTTTAAATCATTCATTGCCTTGTCTCTTTCCTGTTCATGTTGGGCTGTGTTGGCTTGGAGGTCTCTAATGGTATTCTCCATTGCTTTTATTTGTAAAATTGAGGATTCTTTGTATTCTTTCAGCATTTTAATTTCTTCTTGTAAGGACTCCATCATTTTCCCAAGTGTAGATTTGTCATCATTTTCATGTGTTTCAGCTGTGGCGGAATGTTCAGGGCTTGCTGTGTTGACCTTGCTCAATTTCCTTGGAGTCATATTTCCCTGATTTTTGTCAGTTTTGTTCTTTCACTGACCTTTAGCTATCTGGTTGCCCTAAGCTGATTGTTCCTGATGTCTTCTGGACCATTTCAGTGGCACTGCAGGTCCTCTTTAGAGTGTTGTGGTAACTGTGTGAATACTGGGTGCTCATGTAGCTGGGAGGTACCTCTATCTGGCAGTTGGTGCTACCTCCCAAGACCCTGTAGTAATCGGACCAGTGGGAGATTGCACTGGTGCAGGAAGAGCAGCCCTCTTCCCTGTCTAAGTGCAATGTCCTTTCAAGTGATTGCATATCCAGTAGAGGGACCTTTATGTCCAACACCTTTCTGGGTAAACCCAGATATGCTTGTGTCTCCCTGCCAGCCACTGCGTGGTTTTTGCCTGCTTCTGCGTCAGGGTCCACACTGGCCTCTGCCCTGGGTCCCAGGCCTGTGCCCTGCGCCCGTGGCCTCTGCCTCTGCTCTGTATCCCAGACCTCTGCCTCACGCTGCTGGTCTCTGATTTGGACCCTAGTCTGTGTCCCTTGTCACTAACCTCGGCTTTGGGCACCAACACTGTGCCCCAAGTCGTTGACCTCTGCTTTGGGCCCCAACCCTGTGCCCAGCGCCAGTGACCTCTGTTTTGGGCCCTGAGCCTGTCCACTCGCTGGGTTTTTGAGAGGCTCTTACCCACTTCCGTGGCTCATTCCTTGGCATGGGTTCCAAGCCACGCCAAGCTGCGCATCATGGCCTGTGTTCCACACCACGCTCCCTGCTGCTTGGGTCCGCACTGCACTGCTCCTTGGTAGTCTGGGTTCTCGGAAGTTGATTTTTTTAAATTACATTTTGATGGAATAAAAGCTAGTGTTTATGTTTTCAACCAAAGACTGTTAATGATTCATGTCAACCTAGTTAAAAGACTCTAGAACTGACTTCAGTCATTGAATCTATTCTTTCCAGTAAGGTAAGTCAAAGGTCTGAAAAGTATTTACTAATCATTCAAGTGAGAATCCCAGAAGTCACCCTGCTGTGAAACAACTCCTTCAAGGTTCACACCCCATTAACATTTTAGTGCTGCCACTATATTTTCCTCAAGTAGATCCCAAATATAACTCCTCCTATGTATTCCTAGACCTGCTTCCTATTCTGTCTCTTCTGTGGCAACCTAACATCTAGATCCTTGTCTCTCCTGGTCTTTCAAATTTGTCCTCTACAAGCCCGTCAAGATAATCTGTCTGTGGAATAAATGGCTAAATGTATAATAGAGACTGATACTAGGACAGAAGTTGTAGTAAGAAAAAGGGGAGGTGTATTTAAGAAATAGTAACATCTGTGTGTGTATGTGTGTGTGTTTGTGTGTGTATACATATGTGTGTTTGTGTGTATGTTTGTATGTGTTTGTGTGTGTGAGTCTGTGTATGTTTCTGTGTGTGTGTGTTTATGTGTGTATGTCTTTGTGTGTGTGTGTGTATGAGTGTGTGTGTATGAGTGTGTGTGTGTGTGTGTGTGTGTGATGCCCACATGTAGATATGCACGCAGATGCCTGAGGAAAACATTGGTGCCCTGTTATATATTATTTTACTTCTCTGCAATATTCCTTGGAGACAGGGTCTCTCACAAAACCTGGAGATATACTGGCAGCCAAAAAGACCCAGCTCAGCACATGAGAAAACAGAGTTGGGAATGGTTCCTGCTGTTGCATGGTTAGGAACTTGCCCATCTTCAGAAAGAGGAGTCAGAGAAGACTTACAGGCCACCAGAAGCCTGTTCCAATTGTAAGCAAATAACTTAAGAAAACATAAGATTTCTTGGATCTTTATTCACCAAAGACAGCACAACTTAGTGTCTTGGAGGCAAAAAAAGAAGAGCAGAGGTAAGCAAGCTATCCCAATAGCTTCAGCAATTGCTCCCATTCATTGACCATCAACTGTATATCCAGCCATAGTGCACACATTATCAGACTTAATCTTCCAGCAACCCCATGAAGCATATGGAAAATATAAGGGCTGGATCCTAAAATATATGGAATTGGACCACATGAAAGACTTCCATAGACCTTAATACCTCACTCATTCCAGACTGCACAGCTAACTCTCACAAATTAAACAGCATAAATAAAACACTCCACATAATCCCAATATCATGAGAATACATCGAAGATATGGTCCTCTAGACCAATTTCCCCTTACACTTGCCACACAGGCTTTCTCCTGACTGCAGAGATGCTTCTCATTCCAAGAATCAGAAGATACACAATTCTGGTCTCCCAAAGAAAAGAAGGCCTACAATAACTTCCTTATTCACAGACCCAGAGATATGCCTTCTTTCCAAAAGGCTGAGGAAATCCTAAGAAGTACCAAAAGATAAGTGAAAAGGAACAGTGTAGATGAAGAGAAACACTGGCTGAGAGCCACTGTGTCTCCTCCATCTGGTTCTGAGCAGGTGTCAATAAAGCTAGAGGGATCTGACAGAAAAGACCATTGTCCCCTTATCCCAAGTCTAGGAAGTACAGCGAATGACTGAAATTTCATAATTAATGTGGGGTTGGATACAGGCTGTGTCTCTACCAACTATTTCTTGGCCAACCTGTGCCTCAATTTCCTCATCATATAAATACCAATCAATAGACCATCAAATAGAGCTGAGAAAAAAATATCATTTCTAAAAGTAATTAGCACACAACAGTGTAAGAGACTGTCACTCTACTTTAGAACACCATTTATAAAACCACTTTATTTGAAACTAGGCTGGGAACACTGGTTGGAAGCAGAGTCAGTTTGTGGAGAAAATTCTGTTAACTATGATTGGGGGAAAGAGTGAATGCTTTCTGCTTTAAGTTCACAATGAACTTTCTCATATTAAAGGTTCTGAGCATTTTCTCTATATTAATAAATACCTCCTAAATTCATTTGGCCACTGAGAATTTGTTTTTTAATCTTAAAACATCAAGTTACGTCTACCAAGCATATATGGAGACAGGCTGCTTTAAAAATCATGTTTTAAAAGGAGATTTTCATTCTTTTCTACAAGTGTCAGAAAGAAATCCATTCTTTCATTATATTTATATTACCTTTATCCAAGGCACCTAAAAAGTACCCAGAGATAAACTGTCAGCTATTGAGAGAGGCAGGCAGATCTGATCCTCATATTATAAACTCTCAGGTGCCAAGAGACATGATCAGATCTGAGAAAAGATTGAAAGCAACAATCAAAAGACACTGGCACATATATCATTCTCTCAAGAGACAATGGCAGACATGAGCCCTCACTCTCTAAATCTCCGGCCTGTGCCATGCTCGTAAGAGACACAGGAAAATACGAGTGGAAAGTACACTGGGTCCAAAAAGCACATCTTGGAATTCAAACTCTATCCCTGCCATTTACAATGCACACTCCCCAAGTCTTAGTTTTTCTGAAATGAGGCTAACATTATGTTGGCTAGATAAGAGCTTAAATGGAAAACAGACTAGGATATAGTCACTGGGTGCTTTACTGGACTGAAGCATTTGGAGTGTACATACTCCAGTTCAGAACTCCATGGACCTTAACGATTGTCTACTGCAGCCTCTCATTTTGAACACGGTGGTTTATCCGAGCTCACATAGTTTGTTTCTATGAACTATGACCCTAACTGGGCCTCCTGACTTTTAATCTAAATGTGGTTTTACTGTTCCTCAACTATCTGCATCATCTTCCCTTTGTTTAATATCCAGTTATAATAGAATTAAGCTGAGTATGTAGCCCTGGATCTCGAAGGTAAATATGAAATCCTCTTATCTATCATATTCAGGTTTAAAGGAAGTTCTGGCTAATCAGAATATCTGTCTCACGGAAATTAAAAAATTCTCTTCACAAAAAGGTCAGAGAATCCTGATATATGCCCACATAGATTAATGACTTCCAAATCATGTGAAAGCAATACAGTTCACCTTTGAAACTGGGCTAGACATAATTTCCTCTGCCTTTAATGACTTCAGATTCCCACATTGCTTCAAGGCAACCATGCTGAATATCAATCATCAACACACTAAGGGCATAAACTTACAGCTCCACATAGAGATTACACTGTGTGTGCAGGGTTGGTGAACAGAGACCTGGGTTAATGGAAATCCAGGTTGCAAATGAGCATTGCATAGAGATTTATGGCCAGTTTCCAGGAACTCAGTCATTTAGAAGATCTTGTACCTTTTTTTTTAATTTAAGATAGAGGCTATTGCTTCATATTATGCTAATTTCAGAGTTAAAGCTAGCATCATGAAACAGACATACAATCTAGCTGCTTCTTAGAACCCCAAGAATTGAATGAAATCTGGATAGCAATGAATCTCAATTCATCTTTGAACTGATAAGAACAGGGATGTCTGAAGAGTAAACAGACCTACCCAATCAGAGGAAGAGTAGAAACTCTGAGCCCAGACCCCCAAACTCCTTCCATTTCTCCCCTCTTCCCTCCCTGCAAAGGGCTCCTCCCTGCCAGGGGATGCAAAACCCCACATCTGAATTTTCGCTTTCACCAGGGAGGGACAGGGGATGCTATCTAGAATTGAGGGTAGAGAGGTTGAGAGAAGAATAAATCTTGATTACAACTGTCACAGACAACAAGGAAAGTGCCTGTTTTAGTAATGAGAAGTCCCCACAGGGTTACCACTGACCTGGTCCTGACTGTGTTCCTGTGGACCCATCCATGCAGGCCCAGGAAGTTCTGATAGTGAATGGAACTGAAGACACAAACTCCTAAGGACTGGGAACCATCTGGTCTTCAAATCCCAGCTGCCCTTTCACAGTTTGCGTTCACATTCAATAAAGACAACATTGAGCCTACTGCCTTCCCCTAAGTGTTAATGGCTTCAGCATTTCTGTTACACTTGGAGGCAAAAACATCAATCCCACTATTCAGACTAGAAACTTAGAATTCACCTGCAGTTCTTCTGTCTTCTCTGGCCACTCTTTTTCCATCCAGAACACCTACTGCTTCCTCCCACACTGCCCCTTTTAAACTTAATCCTACCTACTGCTGCCACAGTTCCAGTTTTCATTATTCCAGATGAATTACATCAACAGCATTTCTCTTAACTTACTGCTGGTCAACTGCACCCCATTCTCAATCACATCATTGTTTTCATGCAGAATATAATTCCTAAATCTAGTCTCCTTATCCTTCTACTAGCTCCAACACACACACACACACACACACACACACACACACACAAACACACACACACTCCTCTTACACTCCAAAAATATCTAGCTATTTATGATGTCATCACACATTTCTTATCTCCTTAACTCTCATGCTTCTAACCTTTTGTTTCCCTCCTCTTTCCTCAACTATTTTACTGGAGTGGCTCTCTCTCTCTCTCTCTCTCTCTCTCTCTCTCTTCAAGATTCAAACAATGTCATCTTAACAAGAACCTATACCTGAGCCCTACATCCATCCCTTAAGATATGATAAATTCCTGCTAGGGAAATGGGACCCAGAGGGAGGCAACAGAGTCCAAGTCAAAGACAGTCTCTGCTTTAATTGTGAGGGGATCCACTTGAGGATCAAGCAGCCCATCAGCTTCATATGTGTAGAGGGCCTAGAACCAGTCCATGCATGTTCTTAGGTTGATAGTTCAATCTCTATGAGCCCTCCAGAACCAGGTTAATTTGTTGTGTAGGTCTTCTTGTGGTGTCCTTGAACTCCAGCTCCTTCAATCCTTCCAAATCATTCACAATGCCAGAATGGCATGAAGTTAATTCTGTTGTCACATCTACTATCTTACTGGAGAATAACCACTCAGGTTTCTATTTCCCATTGTATTTGTAGCACTGTGTGAGTAAGGTCAATTCTATATCTTATTTTATTGACATAGGATCCACCACATTACTAGGTTCCTAAAATGTTGAATTAACAAATGAACCAATTAATTAATTACTTAATGGCCATTCCTATCTTTCTTGTCTTTTTTAGCTAAGGGGAACATCTATATCATTCATGGGCCAGTCCTGGGGACAGAACCATTAACACTGAACAGAGCCAGAAGCAACAGGCACTCAGCCCTGATGACCACACACATCATTTTTCCTCCTACTGAAAATATGATGTTATCTTCTTTTTCCTTTCTTCTTGGCACTGAGCACTTTCAATTACAGATGCAACTGAACCATAAGGATGTCACAGAAATAAGAAGGACTTGGAAGTGCTTGATTGTAAAGCACCTACAGATTGCCTCCACAGGTGGGACTGCTTTCTGTCCACAACACAATGTTAGCAAGGTGGTTGGAGTCAGGGTTATTCCCATTTTTTACAGATAAGAAAACAGACTCAGAAACTACCATATACACTATAATTCAAAAAGTAGCTAAATTGATTACTTGAAACCTATTATTTCTGGCTTCTACACCTCATTAAAAATAGTTTTATTACATACAGAATCCTGATCAATCTTGTCTTTAAGTAGGATCTTGACTGCACTGTTCTGAATCTCAGGGCATCCTAACACTGTTCTGTGTTTGCTCCTTTCCCACTAGGCAACCTCAGTGGGCTGCCTTCCCTTCACCTCAAGAGGAGCAAACACCATTTCCTTTAGATAAGTAGCAGATGCTGCCATGAAACCACTCAAGTGTCCTGACCCTCTTCCTACTCATCGTTGCACAGAAGCAAAAATGCAAATTAAACCCGAGCAGTCTTGTTAAATGGAAGACATAACTTGTGTGACAGGTCAATCCTATCCAACAAATATCCCGGAACAGAAATCTGTGAATAATGAAGAGATTCTCAGGCTTCACCCATGGTCCCTTAATTAAAAGCAGTCTTGACATGACAATATTCCAATTGCATGCTCAAATGCACACACACACACACACACACACACACACACACACACACACACACAC
>CAJQZJ010033410.1:717421-797210 GCA_907164525.1 Lophiomys imhausi | reverse complement strand
ACACACACACACACACACACACACACACACACACACACACACACACAAATCCTATCATTTTGATTTACTTTGTGCTATGTCCTTTGTAGGAGTTTCCAAATGTGTTAACTCATTATTCCCCATGACTTGACTAAAAGACAGTTTTAATATCTCTATTTAATATCTCAGCAGAAACAGACCAGAGGAGCCAAGTGACTTGAGTTTATATGATCAGATGTGCACTTATGAAGATGTGATAGCTGAATCACTTAACAGAATTCTGTTCTCCCCATGGCCTAATTCTGTGATGGGTACTTGATGTCGCTGCCTCAATTTTCCCTTCCTATAAAATGGTTAAAATATTCAGAACTTTATCACATAGCTTTGTTTTTTTCCAGGACTTCGTCTGCTTTCAGATAGCATGTGAGGAGTGAAGGAGTGCAGAAGGTATCTGAGCTCTCATCTGTGGAACATAAGCTCCTGACAGCACTCGAGTGCTGAGGGTGAGAACTATTTATATACTGAAGTCTTCAAATGGGTAGGGATTAAAAAGCAAGCAAGCAAGCAAACAAACAAAAACTGAGGTGCGGAAGTATGTGAAAAAAGGAAAAACAGAACTACATCGTTCTGGAGAGGCAGGCAGCTGGGATGTACCTTCCACATAATTTCACAGTGACAAATAAGTAAGATAGTCTATATAAAGTATCTAATGTAACGTAAGCATGCAATAAGTGTTGCATTTACAATAACTGCTCTTGCATCTGAAATAAACTCAGAATCCTTGACATATCATCTGTAACATACCATCTAGTGCCTCTTCTTTAACTCTTAGTGCATATTACTTCTTTGAATTTATTACACCAATTGTACAAAAAACCTGATAGTGTAAACTATCAGTGGTTACTGAATTATTCTCAAACTTGATTAAATATATAAAAATCAATTTCTCATCACTGAAATAATAAACAGTTACTTACTCATTTAATTGATAGATGCTTATTAAACACCCAGTCAAAATACCTCTGAGCAGAGATCATAGAGATACATGATTATGGCATGATGATAGTTTGACAATTTTAATCATGGGGTTGTTGCAGTAGAGTTGTTGGATTCTTGAAGGAAATGTGTAATATTTGTTGACTGAAAGGGCTCTCTGAAAGCGAAGCTTCCTGTCCAGCAGAATCAGCATGAGGCCATCACACAATTTATAACCATCTCTCTAGACTTCTCAAGAGAGCGGGAATCATCGCACAGAATTCACTCTGTAACAGAAGTTTCTCATTTCTTTGACATGCTTAAATAATGAGAATATCAGACTGTGTTGGACTGTTGACTCTTGTCACTGTCTTCTCTGTCCCCTCAGCACTGAATGCTCTAGACTGATTCCTATGGCTCTCAAACTGTGCATTACTCTCACGTAGCCATCATAGCAAAGCTTAAAAAACAAAAGGAGGAGCTGGATAGATATGCTCAGAGTCTAAAAACACAATCTGGTTTTTCAAAGAACCTGACTTTGGTTCCCAGTACCTACATGTGGTGGCTAACAAACCCCCATAAATCTAGTCCAGATTCAATGTCTCTGGTATCCAAGGGTATCCATACAACCATGCACAAACCCACACACAGACACACACATCTAAACATAATTAAAATGTAAAAATAAGTCTTTAAAGGGGAAGAAGAATATTTATAAAGCAAAGACAGAGGTTGTCACAGGGTATCTTTCCACTTATGGGGGAGGAATGATATCAAACAGAAAAATCACTTCTGCCCCACAATTCTATCCTATATCACCCTTAAAGTTGTACATTCAAGAAAATATGACTTCTACCTACTAATAAAGATCATGCTTGGGTTATAGATAATATTTTCTGACATCTGAAAGTTTAGAGTAGAAACCTCAAAGAAGACTTTAAAATTTTTCATAAATTGTTCTTGTTAGAAGTGGCCCTATCCCCAAAATAGCTCCCTTCCTGGTCAACATTCATGAAGCCAATGACTTAGGGAAGAGTCCTAACAAAATTCCAGTCACCATTCTCTCCCTCTGTCTACTGCAGGCCCGGTAGCTGCATTCTGACACCTCCAGACCTGACCTTCTTCTTGAAAAGTACTCTCTTTTCTTTCCACAGTCAGCAGAAATTCTGGTCTCAGTCTTCCTCTGGATGTTATTGGAATCTCACATATCCTTCAACATTTGGCTCACTGTAATAGGAATACAGAATTAGAAATAAGAAAAAGAACCATTTGTTGGATTGAAAAGGGAAGCTGTTGGGGGGGAAGAGGGTGGAAGGGTGGGACAGGAAGGGGGAATAGGGAAAAAAAAGAAATTACACTTTTTAGCCCTTTATATTATTCCATGCTGTCCAAGTTTCCCTCACTTGTCCCCTAGGTCTGAAACACCATGTTTTGATTTCTGGAAGCAATCACTCTTGGGGAGACAAAAATAGATCTAAGGAAGAAGGTCCCTGGCCCTTTCACTGCCACTGTGAGTCTAGAAAAGAGTCCCTTTGTCTGACAATTATTGCAATATTAATAAATCTTCTGAGTGTATTAAAATCTATCTTTAAATTAGAATAAAATGTAAATGTTAGAATTAAAATCAAATGACACTGAGAGCCCATACTCCTTGGTGAGGCTAAGTGCCTGTGGGGAATCTTGCCTTCCCACTGACTTCCTTATCTTGTTCATCTCTTCATTCTCTCTTCTCTTGAACATCGCTTTTAAATTCTCTGTCTAGAAGTTTTTTCAGATCATTCTCTTTGGGATCCACTGTAACTAACAGGATCAGTAAGTTTTAGAGGAGCTATGTTGTCTTGGATTTTCATCTTTCTGTTTTTGCACTGAGATTTCTGCTTTTGGAGTTAGCTGGTTAACACTCAGTGTGAGCCTTGAACTGATGGCCTGGGAACCTCTTTCTTGTAGGGGTGTGGGCAGGGGCCAGGACAAGGGACACCTTGCCTGAGGGCACTGGAAGCTAAGCGGAAAAAACAGGGAAGTAGGGGTGGGGTCCAGGTAGGGACTGATCAGGTCCTTGAATGCAGTAATTCCTACGGGTGCTTTTATGGACCTAACACTACCCTGAAAATAAAGTCTAGTTTTTAATTTAAAATGTTTTCAATGATAATGTGATTAGAACTATATCAATGTCTATGAACCCTAAAAAAAAAAACGTAGAAACATTAAAATAATTCTATCAACCCCCACACATCACATCATACATTAGCCCTGTTCAACGCACACTTCCTGAAATGATGTTTACAACCATCTTGCCATTGTCATTGTGGCACTCTTCCCTTTCACATTTAAAATGTGGCTCAAATCGGTGATGTTGGGCTGTCTGTAGAGGAGAGGCTGCACTGACTGCACTGAGCCTGGGGCTCTGCAGCTGATGTAGGGTTCAATCTCCCCTTTGGACCGCATCCTCCACATTTCCATCCATATCAGGATCATTCTGTATGTACGTATTAGTGTATATGTGAGCACCTGTGCAAAGATGTCACAGGTCAACTTTAGGTGTGATTCTTCAGGTGTCCACATCGTGCGTGCGTGTGTGTGTGTGTGTGTGTGTGTGTGTGTGTGTGTGTGTGTGTGACAGAAAAAGGAGGGTCTCTCACTTGTCAAGGAAATCTCTGATATGACTAGGTGGGTTCGAGGGGGACCTCCCTTTACAACTGGTTTATTAAATAAGCTAAACTCAGAAAGCATCATGTTTTCTCTTTCCAACCACTTTAGACCTTTAAACCTTCCCCCACTGAGCCACACTCCCTGCATATAATCATGAATAAATTTTATACAATTTATAATTAAGTTTTACTAGAAAAAAAAAGAGAAGCCTTTAGAATGAGTGGATTAAATAACACAGGAACTTATTTATACACTATAAACAATAAAAACAAGTTTTAAAATATAGAAGATTGATATTTTAGCTTCATGTTCCTCTGGGTGTTTGGTTTTGCCTGCTTCATTACCGCTCCAACCTAAAGTATGATCAGTCTCTTTCTTCATGCTCCCAGTGGTTAGAGAAGACCCAGCGACTGAGGAACAGAATACAAGAAAAAAAGGGGGGAATGCTTGAAGGCATTTAGCAGGAACACAGTTCTAACTTCAGCTCACGAGGTTTCATTTCCTATAAGTTTACATATGTAGCCACACCACGCTTCAAAAAAGCCAGTATAAAATACATTTTTGCTTGTCTCTTTGCTTTTGTTTTTGTTTTAGGTTGCAGCTAGTGTGCATGGGTAAAAATTTGAGACTTTTACAAAGAAAGATACTCTCTCCTACAAGCTTCCATAGCTTGTTCAAAGACTCAATTGTTTTCTGACTTCAGACTAGTAAAATGAAAGCTTTTCCAGTTACAACATTAACATTTCAAATATCATCTAATTAGTACTTCCTCAACATGTGCTAGAGACTAGGGCAACTTTAGCTTTCCTGAGTGATCTCTCCACTGACCACTCTGGACTGCCCATGGCTCTCAAGTTGCAGTGTGTAAGAAGTTAGAGACAGATGACTAACTTTACTAACACAGCCATAAAGTCACATTCAGATTCTCAGTCCTTAAATTTTTCAAATGCTGATTTGTTTTCTAGTGTACAGTTTTCTAGACCCTTCATTGAAACTTAAACTGTGGAACCTGAGGCTGCACTGTGGCGATATTCAGGAGCTGTATTCAGACTGCCATTCCTCACCATCACCCATTCTTGCCTTCCTAGAATGTAGTAACCAAACACTGAGTATGAGTAGACACAAGGCCTTCAGTAAGAACCAGATTAGCCAACTAACATCACTGGAATGACAGACACACTATCCATAACACATTCCACTGTGATGGTCAAATAACATAGACATCCTCACAAAAAGAAAAAGATGAACAAGATGAAGATTGACAAGTCTTCAAGGGTCCATTACAGAATTGAGGTTGCAGGGGAAATAAATACCTCAAAAACTAAAAGAGGGAAAATGCAGAGGATCAGGCTTACAATGTGCAGAGGCTGTGGATGTAAAACTAGGCAGGGACTTTAGAAATTGGTAAACTACTACAGGATGACCACTAATTGGATTGCCTGAAAATTCTGAGATGCCAGTTACAGGGAAGGTTTATACTTTCGGGAATTATTCTTGCAGGAGTCTTACCAAGTTCTCGTGGGGGAAAAAAAAATCACAACAAACTTCCTTTTTGCTTACAATAGGAAGAGAGGAGAAGTAATCATTTTGAAATATATCCAGGTGTTTATCTTTTTCACCAACACTTAAGGCAAGCTAATCAAATCATAATTAGTAAAGGAGATGGGAACTATCCAGACCCACTGTCTTCCCTGCCTCCATAAGACAAACAGAAAGCTAAGAAGCTTCTGCCCAGGCCATAGCTCAGGGCACATGCTAACTGGAAGAGTGAGAGTGGACCACCAGACCATAAATGCTTTCCTTGTCTGCCCCTTACCATCCTGTGTAACAAGAGGAGACCATTATAAGCTCTATAATGAACATGCCCTTTAAGAAGGAGGTAGCAGGAAAACAAAACAGGGACATGGAAGGGAAATGGAAGCCTCAAGCAAGAATAGCTAGTGTAAACAGTAAACACAGTACAATCTCTGAACAGACAAAAAGACATTCCCACACTTTAAATCTATTCATCTCAGTTTCTGTTAGCCAACATATCATATCTACAGAAAGAAAGAAACAAGGGATAAAACAAAGCAAAGAAGAAATATGCTTTTGTGATACACAGAAGAAAAACAATACTGAACTCGAGTATGAATTGAGGTTATCAGACCAGTTAAAATAAATGTGATTCAGAGATCAATAATTAGACAATGATCAGAGAGAGACTTTGGAACACTCAGTCCTAAATGGATGTCTTTATCAAATCTCTCCCCTCAAGGCTCCTACAAGGAAGAGAGGCAGAAAGATTAGAAGAGAGAAAGAGGTGGAGGATAACTCCAAGGAAATAGCGTCTTCTAGACACAGCAGTGCTAGAACTCATCTGAACTCACAGATAAGAAAGTACACACAAGACCTGCACAGATTCAAACTGGCTAAACTTCAGCACTGAGAAGAGGAAGTGGACACTCCTTGCTAAGAATTTATTTGTAGTTGATATCAGCTGAAAAAGGAAAAATCAGTTTGCTCCAATGAATGGCACAGGATATATCAGCTCCAGGGCAGGCTGAGGCATGGTTGGACAACACAAAATGAATGCCAGGATTTTGTGTGCTTTGTTTTCATTTGCTTTGGAATTTTTGTCTTATTAGAATTTTGTTTCAATTTTTTGTCTTGTTTTTGGTTTTTTATTTTTTAGTGAGAGAGAGAAAATAAAATTGGGTAGGTAGGGAGATGGAGAGGATCTTGGAGGAGTTTGGATAGGGAAAGAAAATGATCAAAATATAATATATGAAAAATTATAATTTATTAATATGCTAAACTCTGTATCAAAACAAAATAGGTGCTATGCAAGAAGTGCACAGTGTGAGAAGACGGAAACTCTAAGAATCAAAGGAAATGCTAGGGATCTTAGTCACTGTGACAAGAATGAAGACAATATCCTTCAGCTTCCGTTTTGGCAAGGAGTAATGATGCTCCTATGTTCTGATTTGCAGCATGTGGCTAGAACTGCTGGGTGCAAATTATAGGTCACACTTCCGAATGCTTTGAAGGAATGTACTCCTTGTGGTAACTGCCATAGTCTTCTATTCATCCCATTATAGGAGTGGACTGACTCCTTGAAGATACATGTAGCCATGGGATCAGTTCTGTCCGACAATGTAGGGAAAGTCATTTAAATGCTGAAGCAAGATTTTTCAGCTTGTACTTTTCCCACCACAGGCCCAAGAAACATTCCAAATGGTGAAGATTCATCAGGGGTGCTGACCGTGGGGAATTTGAAAAATCACCCTAGACACTTGTGGAAAGCATGTAATATAAGTAAAACAGAAGCCATCAACACAATGAAAAATTGTAATTACTTATTAATAGGCACTTTCTAGCCTAATCCAGCTAGTATGTTCTGTGTTCCCTCCCTCTCCAGCTTCATGTTAGCTGATATGGAGGCTTGGAGTGAACCATGATGTAGAAACAATGGAATGGAAAGAGCCTGAATCCCTGAATAATTCTGGGAATAGAGACTCAATAACACCTCAGAATCTTTCATGCATGAGCAATAAATTTCAATAATCCTATTCAAATAAATCTGAATTTATCAATCCTGTACAATAAAAAAAAATCTGGAGGTATCACCATCCCAGATTTCAAGCTGTACTACAGAGCAACAGTAATAAAAACAGCATGGTACTGATATAGAAACAGACCAGTGGATGAATGGAATCAAATTGAAGACCCGGAAATGAACCCACACACCTATGGTCACCTAATCTTTGACAAAGAAGCCAAAACCGCACAATGGAAAAAGGAAAGCATCTTCAACAAATGGTGCTCGTCCAACTGGATGTCCATTTGTAAAAGAATGAAATTAGACCCATACTTATCACCTTGTACAAAACTTAAGTCCAAGTGGATCAAAGACCTTAACATAAGCCTGGTCATACTAAATCTACTAGAAGAGAAAGTGGGAAAACCCTCGAAATCATTGGCACAGGTGACAACTTCCTGAACAGAATACCAACAGCTCAGGACCTAAGACCAACAATCAATAAATGGGACCTCATGAAACTGAAAAGCTTCTGCAAGGCAAAAGACACTGTCATTCGAACAAAAAAGCAGCATACAGATTGGGAAAAAATCTTCACCAACCCCACATCTGACAAAGGGCTAATATTCAAAATTTATAAAGAACTCAAGAAATTAAATGCCAAGAAACCCAAATAATCCAATCAAAAAAAAAATGGGGAAAGAGTTAAACAGAGAATTCACAAAGGAGGAATTCGTAAAGGCCGAGAGACACTTGAAGAAATGTTCAGCATCCTTAATCATCAGAGAAATGCAACTCAAGAAGACTCTAAGATTCCATCTCACATCTGTCAGAATGGCTAAGATCAAAAGCTCAAATGACAGCACATGCTGGCAAGGGTGTGGAGAAAGGGGAACCCTCCTCCATTGCTGCTGGGAGTGCAGGCTTGTGCAACCACTATGGAGGTCAGTATGGTGATATCTTAGAAAACTTGGAATAGCTCTGCCTCGGGACCCAGCCATACCACTTCTGGGTATACATCCAAATGACTCCTCACCGAATCACAAGGAAGTTTCCTCATCTATGTTCATAGCAGCCTTATTTGTAATAGCTAGAAACTGGAAACAACCCAGATGTCCCTCAACTGAGGAATGGATTAAAAAACTGTGGTACATCTACACAATGGAATACTACTCAGCCATCAGAAACAACAAAATCATGCAATTTGTAGCCAAATGGATGGAACTAGAGAAGCTCATTCTGAGCGAGCTAACCCAGACTCAGAAGGATGCACATGGTATCTATTCACTTATAATCGGATTTTAGTCATATAGTACAGGATAACTATACTACAACCAATGCACCAAGGGGAACAGGAACATAGACTTTGTTACCTGTCAATGAGACACTTTGCCCTAGTGGTGCTGCCTTGTAGGCCCCAGTGTATGAGGAGGCTCTTGGCCCTCATATGCCTGCTGAACTGGGGCAGGGGACTGTTATGTGGGGATGCTCCACTCCACAGGAGAGGGATGGAAGAGATAGGGAGTAGAGGGTGGGAGGGTGGGACTGGGAAGGGTCGAAAGAGGACACTATGATGGAGATGTAACCTGAAGCAATAAATAAATAAAATTTTTTAAAAAGCCCAGAAAAAAATCTGAATTTATCCCTACTATACAACAAGTTATACCCCCTCTGTTTGCTTACTTTTCAGTACCAAGGAAATCCTGAAAATGTCCTTTGTTACTGTGACAGCACATATTTTGGATATGTGTCTTCTACCAGAACATTGACAAACACATTTGGGTAAATCATTATCAGGAAAGATTGAATTAAAATGTAGTCTGTTATCTCTCACATGGTTTCAATCATTTGGAGTAGATTGATTGCTGCTCCACTTTGGACTATGTTTGAAACCCAATGTATTTAAAGATCTGACTAAACAGTGAAATGATCAATATTTTCAATAAGGATAAAGTCAAGGAAGTGACCATTGGGAGCTCAGTGTGTATAATAGGGTCTGTCCCAGATGGAGCTTAAAGAACAGAAACACATATAAATGCTCTGCTGAATTAGTGTGCTGGCAGATGTAACTACAATGTTTGAAATTAAGACACAATCTATTTCCCCAAGTAAATCATATACCAAATAAAGTCACTTGAATGATATATATTTTCAAAGTCTTTGGGAAACTGCATACTTATGATGACAACTGCAAGATATCTTTCAAGAACAGAAAATCTATTTCAGGATGAATTAAACCAAAATATTTAATTATAATTAAATATTAAAACAGTTCTTCTGAGTGGAAAACAAGAAAGAAGTTCAGAGAAAGCTTGATCCAACAGCTAAGACAACAATTACAACATAGTTTTTCTATTTTCATTTTCTGGGCTTAGTTTTCAATTTTGATTCCTCTGAGGTATCCTTCCTCAACCTCCCATCACTCTGAAGAAGTCTGAAGTAGGACCACATAGTCCAGTGTTGGTCTTCAACAGGTAAGAACATGCAACAAAGTCACGCAAGAACGGCATAGAGTCCCAGTTTGAGTGAACTAGCTCAGGCCATAAGCCTGTTTCTGAACATTTATCTGAGGGCTGAGGCACATGTTTGACTTTTTTGGCATGTATTTACCATCTCCTGAAGTATATTTGCAGTCGGACAACTAGTCTCTTTCTTCTCAGTGGGCAGCTGGAATGCATTTCCCAACTTCTCTTGAAGATAAGCATGCTCATTTCAAAAAATCCTGACTGATGGCAGGAAAGGCTTACCCCAACAACGGCTTACAGAAATCTATGCATTTTCCCACATGCCAGCTTAACTGTAGAGACTAAACGTTTAAAATCCAGTAGAACTATGTAGATAGAAAAAGTATCAACCTCTTATTGCATGAGTAGGATCCATTCATAAAGGGACCATCTATCTCCTAAGCAAAACATAACTTTTACTAGGCTTAGATATTAGAATTTTTTTATAATTTTATTACATTTTAATTTATTTATCGAGGGATGTGGTGAAAAAGCAGGAAGACAACTTTTACCATGTGGCACCCAGGGATCAAACTCAGGTTATCAGGCTTGGTGGCAAATGCTTTTACCCACTGAGCCATCTCACTGGCCCAGAATTGAAATTTTACCATGTATTTATTGTAGCAGTATATTTATTATTACATTAACCAACACAGTAATACAAGGAGCATTGTCTAAGAGTAGGACAAATGTGTGTTGGACAGCCCAAAATAAGCAGTGGTGGTTTCAAGATTTGGATTATCCTTAAATGAAATGGAAGCAATTATTTTGCTGAAGATATCTGAGTCTGCACACTTTTACTTTCTGGAACAGCATCATTATAATAACTTAGTCACAGACCGAGTAAACAAAGCAGCAATTGCCTTTGTACTATAATAAAGCTTTGCAAACATGCCCTGCATTTTCACATGGTTTCTTTAATAAATGGATGATATTTTCCTATATTCACAGGCTGCTGTACCAAATAGAATATCCAATTTAAATTTACTCTGCATCTCAGGGAAGCCTTCCTCAACACAACTAGAGTTTTCTGAGATGGAAAATGTATTTTCCTAAAGCTTCTTCATCTTAAGTTTCAGCATGCAAGCACAAGATGAGGAGAGGAAAATGAAACCAAAGGGCATATAAAAAGCAACAGAATAAGCTACAAACCATATCAAAAGCCAGAGAAAGGGAGCAGGGCCCCTGGTTGAAGTCCAAGACAGTAACATCTAATCTGAAATGAAATACGCCCAGAGAATGAGATTGGTATCAAAATCAAAGCATGAGTAGGTATTAAAAAAAATAAAGGCCTGGAATTGATATGCCAGGTGACAGCCTACCATGATCCCTGCCTGGAGACTCCCACCCTTTTGGGCTAAACAAATTCTACTCATCTTTCTGGACTAAATGTCACAGCTATGAGGTGTTTTTTGGCAATCCTTTCCCCAACACATAGACTACTCCTCCTATTAAAATTAACTTTAAAAGCTTTCCTCTCCTTCCATAGTTCTTCTTCTTGCTAAAATTACAGTGCTATTTGAGTAATGATTAGGGTCTGCCTCCCCATCTAAAATGAAATTTAGCAGGAGCAAAGACTGACCAAGTTGCCTATCCACATAAATGATTTTAACCCTTGTTGTGGTTCTCAGCACACAGCAGGGACTGTTTATCTCTAAAAGCCTTCTGGCAAATAGTATGGGTGGCATCAAACAGTGTTTTAAAAGGATTGGGTTCCTGAGCATATCTTAAACATTTATTTTCCTTTTCAGCAGTTCTTAAAAGAAACTATTAAAGCCTAAAACTAATAAAACATTGTCTGTTAAATCATCTAAGAAAGCATGTGTGTCTTAAAACACTTGGGAGAATTGTGGGAATTTTTCCTAGATTATTTTTCTTTGAGAAATGAACTCGCATCTCAGAAAATAATACAAATCAAACTAGTATTAGCCAAACCCTTAAGTATGCCACAGAGCCCAGGGTTTCTCTTCCTGAAAGGGCAGTTTGGTTCATGAACTTCATTTCAGACTCATTCAGGCTTTGTCATGTTCCCATCATGTAATGTGCAGCCTCTTCCTTTCACTTAGGGAGCCCCAATTGTCTCATTTGTGCAATGACATAAGAGCACACCTCCAAAGGCTATGTGGATTCATAAAGTAATGACATAGATCAACCATCACCTCCAGGCTGTCAGAGATGCACTGCTAGCTTTACTTCCATCTTGATGCTCCCAAGGGCTTCACTGCCCTTCAGTCTCACTGAGTCACTACATCTTCCCACACTTAATTCTATGTCACGCTTGATCACAGAGTAGAACAATCTGATCATCTACTTCAGGTAAAGGACTCAATGGTAGGGTAGATTTTCTTTTTCAGATAGCAATCATATGTATAGAATTTATAAAATCTCATCCAGTATCCATAACAGTCCTATGGAATGGGCAATTTTTACCAGCTCATATGTCTGATGGAAACTTAAGGCCCCTAGCTTATGAAGAAAGAGCTTGAAATTGCAAGTCAGGTCTTCCTGACTCTAATCCATGTTTTCCAAGGTACCACACAGCCTTTCTACTTTCTTCTCTTCATCTTCTTGTTCTCTTCCAAAAGTAGAAGCTTTCCTTGAACCGTTGCTTGGATAAATGCCAAGTGTTAACTAAAATTGTGTTACCACATGTGGACAGTATAAAATAATGATTTCACAAAAAACCAAGTACACTATTGTCAGCCAAATGTTGCAACAGACAACTTTGTAGGTGGCTGTCACCTTACCGGTTGTTATCAGGAGACCCTTGTGGTTATAGAAGACAGAATACAAAGAATGACACTTGAATAACAAACAATCTTGAAATCAGCAGTCAACCTTAGAAATATTCTTTTTCTTAACCAAAATCATAGCTATTTCAGAAAGTACAAGGAATATATAAGAAGTCTGGGTCCTCAATCAAATAAAAGCATCTTGGGGTGTTTGTTTTGTTTTTAACTGAAAGTAATTCTTTCATACAACATATTTTGACCATGTTTTCCCCTTCCTCAATTAATCCCAGAACTTCCCCCACATCCCTACCCACCCAATTTTATGTTGTTTTCTCTCTTTCTCACTATTTAAAAACAAACAATAAATAACACATACCAACAAACCCACAAAAACAAAAATCAAAACAATCAAGCAAATGACAATTAGACAAAAGATAGCTAAACAAACCAAAATGAGATTAAAAAGTCTAGAAAAATATTATTGAGTTTATTTTGTGTTGGCCAACTACTCCTGGGCATAGTACCTGACCTAACATGTAGTTAATATATCCAGTGAGACATCATTGGAAAAATTGCTTTATTTACCTTTGCTATCAGCTATCAATTGCAGATAGGTTCTTGATTATGAATGGGAATCCATGTGCACTTCTCCATCTCAGTGAGGGGAGCTCATCTGGCTTGAACCTGTGCCAGACTTGTGCATGTCAGTGTATCATAGACTTGTGCATCACAGTCTCTGTGAATATATATATATATATATATAATATATTTTATTTATTTATATATATATTTACCAAAAAATCTATAAGAGTCAGAGGTGATAGGTAATTCTAAGCAATGTCTTTCAGACACAACAGGACATATATACATATATATACACACATATATATCATACCATATATCAATCATATATATATATATCATACATATGTATCATACCATATATAATACCATACATATATATATATATCAGTCCTATATACATCTTACATATATACACATATATGTACATATATATACATATATATGTATATATATATGTCCTATTTTCTCTGAAAGACATTGCTTAGAATCACCTATCACCTCTGACTCTTACAAATTTTTTGCCTCTTCTTCCTTGAGCCTTGAGGGGAGGGCTTTGATAAGATATTTTATTTAGGACTGAGTGTTCAAAAGATGTCCACTTTCTCTACATAGTCCAGTTGTGGGTTCTGTGTGATTTTTTATCTACTGAAGGCAAAAGCTTCTCTAATGAGGGCTGAGTGAGGCATTAATCTATGACTATAGCATTATGTCATTAGGAGTCATTTCATTGCTATATTCCTTTAGCAGAAAAATAGTATTGTTTTACTTTAAGCCCATGACCTATATAGTCCTAGGTTCTTAGCTATTTTACCAGTGTCAGGTGTGAGTTCCCTCTCATGGAGTGTGTCTTAAGTCCAACCAGAAAGTGGTTGGTTACTCCCATGACATTTGTGCCATTACTTCACCTGCATATTTTGTAAGCAGGTCTCTGATGTAGGTAGCAAGGTTTGTAGATGGGAGATATTTTGATAACCTTTTCCCTCTGGCAGCATGAAAAGTACCTTTCAGAACCATGTACACTAGTCAGTAGGGTTGAAGTTTCTAGTTAGGCACCAGCTTGACTTCTCTGATTATCTATGTAAGTGTTGTCTTCAAAAATAGGGGCTTACCACTGAGTTGTAGAAAGTAAGCAATAGCTTTGGCAATAGTCTGTGATGTTTGGAGGTTTCTATGGGATGCCTTTGGCCAACAATTCAACAAGATGTAACCCATTCTTGGCACTGGAGGCTTTACATGGTGGTATAAGATATTTAGTTGGGGTATTTTCTCTCCTATTATTTGGTGACTCTTTAGATTTCTTTCATTTATGTATATTATTTTATTAAGCTCCTACAGTAGTAGATTTACGTATGGTTTTTCAACTGTCCAAAAGGCATCTTGTAAAGATAGTAAAACACGAGCTAAATTTAGAGTTAGTGAGTGTTTTTAGAGAGAAAGACAGAGATTGAACATTGCTGTCAAATTTTCAATACTAAGATCTATGTCAGCTTATTACTGAACTCCATGTGCAGAACTCTGAACTGAGCTGACCCTGGAAACATAGTTAGGAGCTATTCTCTATATTAAGAATGACAAGCACCTGGTATCTGTAAGAACTTCTAATCCATCCATCATTCAGAATTTTGAAGTTGAGAATTACACCAGAACCTCTCCTAAGCAGAACTTTTTGTCCTCTTGGAAGTAAATGTTATTGCCAGAAATTACCTGTTGCAAATTCAGTTTTTAAAAAGCACAAAACCAACAATAATAGAAGTCTAACCAGAAAATATGAGCTTCTGAAAGAGAAAATCCACAGGAAACACAATACCTACACAGATGCCACAAGAGAAGAGGCCTATGAGCTGTTAAGTGCCTCAGGGAAAAGCATTATAACAGTAATGACTGATGCTCATTAAACCTGTGTCAGGTACTCTGTATCCTGTGAGCACTTCATGCATGTTGCTTGTAATGACTAATTTTGTCTTCAATCTCACATGGTAGGATTGATTTCCATCAATCCTGAAAAATGAAGAAGCCACAACGAAGAGATTTTGAGCAACTGGCTCAAGATCCCAGAGCTAACAAATAGTCTAGACAGAAGTCAACATAGGTCATAGGAAGCTGATAGAGAGATCCATTTCTCAGGACATTGGGGCAACAGTTAACATTGATAATTTAAGTTTAATTGTTATTTTTCCTTCAAATAATGTATAATATTAGGGCTTGGGCAACTTGACTCTAAAACTGATAATTGTCATGGTCATCCTAGATGCTTTGGCTTCCCTGACTGAAAGACTACTAACCAAACAGCCATCAAAATCTTCCTCCCTGCCTACTTTGAATATTCCATGGATTCCTTGAGGGAAGAACTTTGCTGTTTGCTACTGAAGCACAACTATAGCTCCAGAGGGTACTACCTACAACCTCTAAATAGCTTGAGCCCTAGAAGATGCACCCAGGCCAGAGTGGGGGGCATTTCTCCTGGTAACCTAGCACAAGGCCTATGATTGAAGCAAAGAATCATTTACATAAAGTACTGTCATGATTGGTGCAACCACCACTGCCCCAGTCACTTTCTAACAATACAGTCCGGTGATTCTGTTCAGTTTGAGGGTCGGCCAAAAGCACGCATCTGTGCTACATTCTGGTGTTGCAACATCAGACCAAATAAAAGCTTCTCTTAGAGCAATATCTTCTTGCCTACTTTTAAAATGTATGTATGCTTTGCTGTATGGCCTCCATTGGTCTCGAACTTATGTAGCACATACTGTTTAGGAAATCTCAAGTTTTTCTTTCTTGGGACTTGTTTACTTCTGGTCTTTATCAATAATAGAGATGGCTGAGCTTATAGCAGCAGAGTTACAGCAGGGGCAGAGGTAGCAGTAGATGTGGAGATGAGGACAGGAAGAAGAAAGAATGATAGAAAGAAGGAAAGAGTGGGGGAAAGGGGGGTGAGAAAGAAGGAGTAGATAGAAAGGGAACCAAGGCTGAAGAAAGACAGAAGGCTATAAAGAGCGAGAGAAGAATACATGTGAATCCTGGCCAGGGGAAGATTTCAGGGGAGACGACAAACCTAACAGAGTCAGGAGTCTCATGCATCCCAGCCTAAGAGCTATAATGCCAGCTGCTGTCTGGGCTGTGGAGCTGATATTCCAGGCATAAAAGCTATGACACTTTTCATTACAAGGATGACAATTTTTGTGTCTGAGACCTAGAGAAGAGCTGTGACGCACCAGAAGGTGTCACCTGCAGATACATGCTGCTATGTATGACCATTATCTCTCACTACTGATGGAAGCTGAAATATCACTAAGTTCCAAGTGCTGGGCTGCTGGAGCCCCAACTCCAAAGAGATGGCCTCTAACCTAAATGCATAGAGCTATGCCTATCTGGCTTCTGAACTGAGGAGCTCCTAGCTTTTAGGGCTTAGAGTTTGCAAATTAGACACCTCTAGGGTGTGAGCACTTATGGGTCAGGACTAGAAGACCATCTTTGTGTTCCATAATTCTTATCTAGTAAATTAAAAAGACCCAAGACATTTGATTGGTAACAAACCCGTGCTAAGGATTTCTTTGCAAATCAGCAACCTAAATATTTACAAGACTATAGAATCAGAGTGGCAGGAGCCAGGGTCCAAGAGAATGAGCTTCCATACCTGATCCTGAAATGTACCTCTCTGGGTTCACATGATGCACTTTGGTAGGGCCAGAAATCAGTAGTCTGCAGCTGATGGAGAAAAGCAGATTCAGCAGTGTGTTTTTCTGGAAATAAATGAAAATGCTTTGAAGTCACCAATAAAACAAGAAGATTCCTTGAAATGAGGATAATGGTAGTCCCTTGACAATTCATAAACTTTTAGAAATATCAATTCTAATTATCACTTCTACAATTCACCGGGCCTACAACTTTCTGCTTTGTATCTTTTCTCTATCACTTCCCAACTTTCATTTGAATTTTTTCAAAACTGCATTTATTAGTGAGAGTATATCCTTTTAACTTCTTTGAATCAATATTAGCAATGGCATTTGCATGTTTAGTAAGTAAAAAACTGGGTCTTGACAACCACACTGTCATTCCAAGGACCTTATTCATCAAGACACTTTTTAAAAATTAATCTGTTTACTTTACATGCCGATCACAGCTTCTCTTCCCTCCTCTCCTCCCAGTCCCTTCCTCTCACCTCACCTTCCTATATCCTTCTATCATCCCTTTCTCCTTAGAAAAGGGGAGACTTCCCATGGATATCAACTAGCCTTTGCATATCATGTGCAGTAGAACTAGGAGAATCATATTCTGTTGAGGCTAGACAAGGAGGCTCAGTTAGGGAAAAAGGATTGAAAGGCAGTCAACAGAGTCAAATACAGCCCCTGCTCCTGCGGTTAGTAGTCCCACATGAAAACTCAGCTGCCCAACTATTACATATGGGCAGAAGGCCTAGGTCTGTCCCATGACTGCTCTCTGTTTGGTGGTTCAGTCTCTGTGGGTCCCTATGGGCCCGGGTTAGTTGATTCTGTATGTTTTCTGTGGTACCCTTGACCTCTCTGGCTTCTTCTCAATCCTTCCTCTCCCTCTTCCACAGGATTCTCCAAGCTCTGCCTAATGTTTAGCTATGAGTCTCTACAACTGTTTCCATCAGTTGCTCAGTGAAGCCTCTCAGATGATAGTTTTGCTAAATGCCTGCCTTCAAGCATAGCAGAACCTCATTAATAGTGTCATGGTGGGCACTCTCTCATAGCATAGGTCTCAAGATAGATCAGTCATTGGTTGGCCATTCCCTCGATTTCTGCTCCATCTTTACCCCTACACATATTGCATAAAGGACAAATTGTGGGTCAATAGTTTTGTGCCAGGGTTGGTGTCCCAATCCATCCATTAAAACTCTTTTCTGGTTACAGAAGATGGTCATTTCAGTTTCATTTTTACCCATTGCTAAGAGTCTTGGCTAGGGTGACCCTCATAGATTCCTGGGAGTTTCCATTGTTCTGTTTCCAGCTCATCCCAGAGATGTCCCCAGCCCAATTCCACTTCTCTCTCCCTGTACTCTTTCTCTCCATTCTCCCTCTACTTGATCCGCATGCTCACTTTTCCCCACAAGTTCCCTCCCTTCATTCATCCCCATGTCTATTCTATTTCCTCTTCATAGTGAGATTCAAGCATCTCCCCCTAGGCCCTCCTTGCTACGTAGCTTCTTTGGGTCTGTGGATTGTTGTATTGTGGTTATTTTGGCCCCAGAGTGATATCACAGGGTCTTGAGGTAAAATTAACTATTCCCAATTTTCTGAGGGACTGCCAGATTGATTTCCAAAGTGGCTGGACAGGTTTACATTCCCACCAGCAATGTAGGAATGCTCCCCTTTCTCCACAACCTCGACAGCATGTGCTGTCATTTGAGTTTTTGATCTTAGCCATTCTGACAAGTGTGAGATGGAATCTCAGAGTCTTTTTGAGTTGCATATCTTTGATGGTTAAAGATGCTAAGCATTTCTTCAAGTGTCTCTCAGCCATTAGGGATTCCTCCTTTGTGAATTCTCTGTTTAGCTCTGTTCCCCATTTTTGATTGGATTATTTGGTTTCTTGGCATTTAATTTCTTGAGTTCTTTGTAAATTTTGAATATTAGCCCTCTGTCAGATGTGGGGTTGGTGAAGATTTTTTCCTAATCTGTAGGCTGCCATTTTGTTCGAATGACAATGTCTTTTGCCTTACAGAAGCTTTTCAGTTTCATGAGGTCCCATTTATTGATTGTTGGTCTTAGATCCTGAGTTGTTGGTATTCTGTTCAGGAAGTTGTCACCTGTGCTGATGAGTTCGAGGGTTTTCTCCACATCCTCACCAGCATGTGCTGTCCCTTGAGTTTTTTTTTTTTTTTTTTTTTTTTTTTTATCTTAGCCATTCTGACTAATGTAAGACGGAATTTTGGAGTCATTTTGATTTGCATTTCCTTATGACTAAAGATATTAAACACTTCTTTTTTATGTTTATTTATTACTTCAGGTTACCTCTCCATCACAGTACCTCTTTCAATCCCTCCCAGTCCCGCCCTCCCACCCTCTACCCCCATCCCTTCCATCCCACTCCTCCGGAGTGGAGTGTCCCTAAATATCAGTCCCCCACCCCAGTGTAGAAGTCATATGAAGGCCAACAGCCTCCTCATACACTGGGGGCCTACAAGGCAGCACCACTAGGTCAAAGTGTCTCATTGACAGGAAAAATAGTCTATGTTCCTGTTCCCTTTGGTGTGTTGGTTGTAGTATAGTTATCCTGTACTATATAGCTAAAATCTGATTATAAGTGAATAGATGTCATGTGCATCCTTCTGAGTCTGGGTTAGCTCACTCAGGATGAGCTTCTCTAGTTCCATCTATTTGGCTGCAAATTGCATGATTTTGTTGTTTCTGATGGCTGAGTAGTATTCCATTGTGTAGATGTACCACAGTTTTTTATCCATTCCTCAGATGAGGGACATCTGGGTTGTTTCCAGTTTCTAGCTATTACAAATAAGGCTGCATTAAACACTTCTTTAAGTGCTTCTTGGCCATTAGAGATTCCTCTGTTGACAATTCTCTGTTTATATCCATACCCCACTTTTTAATTATGTTGTTTTGTTTGTTGATGTCTAATTTCTTGAGTTCTTTATGGATATGAGCCCTCTGTTGGATATAGGGTTGGCGAAGATCTTTTCCCATTCTGTAGACTGCCATTTAAGACTTTGGTTTTTGTTTTGTTTTATTTTGTTTTTAAAGTTCTTTTTAAGTTTCACTTGATGACATTGACCCTGTGTAAGGTTATTCATAAAAAAATCTTTATGAATACAATTTATGAGTTAATTTTAACAAGTATTTGATATAAGTACATGACCTACAGTGCTGAATATTTCTATTAGATCACATCAACACTCATCTATATTTTATATTTTTGACTCCTGTTCTGTTTTCCCAGCAGCATGAAGGCTGAAATATAAATGAAATGAAAAGTATCTTTCACATTTACCATTTTTTATTGATTTCTGGGAGCAGAAATATAGATCTTTCTAAAGCAGAGTGTTAGGAAACCAAACCACCTAAGGGAAGAAAAAGAAATTGTTTATGTCTACCTATAACAATCAAACCACAACAGATGTGTTTCTCCAATGTTTATAATAAATGTGCTCCATATAACAGGATCATTCCTTAGCTTATATCTTTTAAAGAGAAAAGCAGAGCATTTTTTAACCCAGAGATGTCTTTAAAGATACATTCATTTTAGGATTCCAGAATGTCTGCCCACAGCCTAAGCTCTGTTTCACAAGAAGTTTTAAGAAAATGAATATGTCACAAAGAAACCTAGATCTTTAACTCCTTTTGAATAGTCAAAAGAACTAATTACAATCAGTCCCTATCTTACCATAACAACTCTGGGCTGGAGTCTTGTGTTACTTGCATGACTCCTACCCTGCTCTTGTATGATGATATCATTGTAAGATAAATTCAGAGTCAGAAAGACTAAATAACATGTTCACAAGGATTAAACAGAGACTAGGCCAACTCTCCTACCCTATGCCACACCACCTATTTTCTCACTGAAAATTTTGTTCCTAAGAATATCTTTGGAACACATGGATGTACATTTGTTTAACACCTCATTGGGTGTAATGAATAGATAGTATTGTACCTCTGATCTTGCCAAAGAGAAATTGTTAAGAATTTCATGTACTGATCCCAATGGAATGCTTTACCACCTACAGATCTGTCACCAGAAAGAAATACTGTGAGGAGTGTCTGGGATAAAATGCGATGCCATATTGCATTGACTTATGTCTGACACCTACTTCTGCAATCCTCTGAACACACATGCTAATAGTAAGATCAGGAAATAGAGCATGGTCATAAAAGAGGCCGAAGATAAAAAGACTAAGAATCATATCCTGCTACAGGCAGTCAATATGGTGCCTATGGTCTTCTGGTATTTGTTCCATTCACTTGCCTCTTGTGAGTGGAAGTTACACTTAATAAGTCTCTTTTAATGGATAGAACATGAGAAACATGATAGTGGGTCACTTCCAAAGACTAGACTATAAGATATGATAGCTTCTACCTTGGGGCATTCTTGCTTGTTCTTGGGTTTCTGACTATGAGAAACCAGTGGTTATATGTTGTAAAGCACTCTTGTGAATAAGACCATGTGGTGAAAGATGAATTCTTGCCAGTAACCACAGGAGTGAGCTGAAAGCAGAGCCTTCTCCTTGTCAGTTTTCCAGATGAGACCACAACCCCAGCCAACAGCTTGACTGTAGCCTCAAAATGAATCTTCATCAAAAACCATCCAGATAAGTTATTACCAGTTTCTTAACACCTTAGAAACAGTGAAATAATAAATGTTTGCTGTTTAAAGCCATGAATGTTACACACCAGTAGTCAGATACTATCATATCCTTAACTATGAACAACAATCAAAGATTCCTACAGTCCGCATGTGTGGTAAGCTTCTCATATTTATACTCTATTCTGTAAAATATACACATATATATAAAATGTAGAACAAAAACTGACTGAAACACAGAATTACAAATACAACAGAACTGTGTTTTAATTCTGACTGTTTTTTGGCTAAGTGGCTTTTAAAGAACAGTTTTAACTTCTTCATCTGAAAGATGGATTGACTTCCTCACTTCATTCTACAAATGACTTTACTTTTAATTGTCATCTTTCTATATTGTGACAATTTGTTTTTCACTGTGGAATCAGATATGTTCCAGTGAACTCAAAACCCAACTGCAGCCTGAAGGTCATGTGGATCTTCTAAAATATCTAGGTGCTGTGTTGGGCTACAGCCTTCCCTATGGTAGGCCAAACTTCCCTATGAAATATACTCAAGGACACAATTTATCCTATATATAGGCTCACAATTGGAGTACCTAGTGGTCAGATATTGATAAGTATAGCTTTCATGTTTTCCACAGTCTCTACTTTCATGGTCTCCATCATTCACTTTGCTTCCCTTCTGCCACAGCCCACAAAGTCCTCTTCATCACCAGAGTATCTAATACAAGAAGTTTTGTATAATTTCTATTCTTGTAGACAGTCTCAATTTTAGGCTTTTCTCCCCAGAACATATGGGGACCAGATTGACTCATCTACGACACGGTATTAATAGAGGTCTTCCTTATAAGGACTGCATGTGGTTTGTGTTCAGAGGCTATGTATTCTCCAGGGACAATGATAAACTTCATATCTGTTCATGATGATCTCATTCTGGTTAAAATGAACATGGGAGAACTAACTGGATAGACTACTAATTTTTAGCCAAAGTTCGAAATATTCATACTGTTGTACTACAAACCATGCTTTGTTTGTTTGTTTGTTTTTAGTTTTCACAATTAACACATTTCCCTTACTCATTACACAAAGGAAAGATGAGTTTTCAGAGAGTTTTTTGTTTAGGATTGTCTATGGTTATAAATAAAATGGATATATTTGCATTTCAGGGTCAATGATAGTTCTGTTAAAAGTTCTGTAGTGCTTGTGTAGGAAGCTGTGGCTGTTTTTCTGTGTGCTCAGTCATTCAAGTTCTTGCCTGATCAGTTGATCACAATCATTTAGAACATTGAAATGAGATCAGTTCTTGAACCAGCCTCCATTATATACATTTAAGAACTAGGTACCACATTAAGAAGTATAATTCTCACCCTTGTATGCATCATCATCTAGTAGCAGAGACAGATGTTCAAACAGATAATACTTATTTGTTAATAATAGATTTTAAAGTACTGGAAGAGAACAAATTGTTGGATGAAAGCAGTTGGAGGAGGATAATGAGATAGTACTAGAAAGAGAGAGAGGGCACAGGAGATGGAAAAGCCCCGAAGAATGTGTTGAAAGATTCTGATGGGTGGAGAAATAAAAAAGTTGATAACCCTCCAGGTCTAATCATAGGAATGAAAAGATCATGAAAAAGAAGCAAGAAAGTGTTTGAAGAACACTGAATAGTTCTAAGGGGATGACACAGAGAGCATAAATATGACAGTGGAAGAAAAGGTGGAATGGAAGATAAATACAGCTGGAAAATCCAGATATGAAGAAACACGTGTGTAAACTGGGGTAGCGACAGATAAAATGAAAAAGAAGCCAACAGATTCAATAATGGGAACCAAGGTAGAAAAGGGTCATCAAAACTGGAGAATTATACATGTGCTATTGTGATTGAGGGGAGGGTGAAATAAAATAGTAGAAATAGATAACATGAAAAGACTGAAAAGGGCTAGAGCAAGGGGTCTCAGGTGGTAGAACAGACAGAAAATACATTCCATTGAGGAGTCAATAGAATACGGTTTGGAAACACAAAAAGCATGAAATATAATTAGAGAATTAAAATGAATTAATTATGAGATTAGCTTTTTAAACTAAAGGCCTTAGAATACAACAGACAGTATGAGGAGTGTGCATCTTCAGGCCATGTGACATTGAGTTTAGTCTTAAAAATTCCTTGCCTTCATATGCTACAAGAGAGACAAGCAACATTTTTCTTTAAATCCTAGACAGTCTAGTCAAAATACAATACATAGGCTTGACAACGTTCCAATAAATCTGTATTTATAAATACAAGTATCTACCCTGCAAGCAATTATTTGTTGATTCCTAACAAAAAATATTTCATGTTTCTACTTTATTCATGATACACTGATTCAATCTAGTTTCACTAATATAAACCATAGAAAAACTATTGAATCATTTACAGGGTGCTTACAGCATATCAGACACAGTACTAACACATACTGAAGTAGGTCTGTGAATCTCCTTTAATAGGTAAAGAAGATGAATATCACAAAGATTATTTTACTTAAAATCAATGATAAAAAGTGCAGGTGAGCTTTGGAAAGTAATAAATAATTTCTTCTTTGAGTAGGATTCTATACTAGATAATGTAAAAAGCCCTTCTCCCAAAAACCATGTAGGTGCTCTATATAGTATGGCAAGCCTGTTTTAGAAGATACCTCTGAACATGTGAAAGCCAAGAAAAATTTCCAAGGATGAAATTCAGCCTTATGATGTAAAAGAATTGTAAGTAACATACCAATGTAGATGGGGAAAGACCATGAGGCCTCAACCCTACCCAAAATATCTACAGACAACTAAGGAATTCTGAGAGTAGAGGAAACGGTCCTGGAAGACCACATTAAATTGGTTATCAAATACCAAATGGTGAGCCCTAAAAGCATATATACAAGTAATATTATATTGACTGAGTTTAGTTTTATATGTGTGTGTATATATATCCAGATAGTATAAATTAATGAAAAAAGGAATGGTACATGAATTTGAAAGAAAGCAAGGAATAAATGGGAGAGTTTGGAGGGAAGGAAAGGGAAATGCTGTAATTATAATCTCAAAAATAAAAGAATTAATCAAAAAATAGAATGGTACATAAAAACAGAGGATGTGATTTGCCTTAAGTTGAGTTATTAAAAGAAAAAACACCCTCCAAACCCAAGTGTGTTAGTCACAGAGAGATGGCATCATGGGCCCACAGATACCCCATCAACCTCAACATGAACCAGGACTTGTGATGGGGCTGCCATACCCAATACAAAGTCAGGTCAGGAAAAGAAATATCCAGTTCAGTAAGAGAATAAAGAAGAAATCTGCCTGTGCATTGCAGCTTCTAGCAGACCCTGTATCATTATCTCTGGCAATGCTCTGTGTTGAAATGGTATCATCAGTATTGAACTGATCACACTCACTTTCATATGCTTGTTGCTTCATATGTATCTTTTTGAATTACTTTACTTTCAACTCGATTTTCATATTTATAATTTTATAGAACCTTAGACAAATTAATTATATTTTTCTGCAATGCTAAAGTTGAACCTAGGGCCTTTTATATGTTAGGTAAGTACTGTACCACTGTGTATGCCCTCAGCCCATGACTACATTTCATTTTTCAGAAACAAATGAACTTCAAAAAATTAATTACTGTCTTTAGAGATATTAAAGAAATACAAATCCAAGGGAAAACATTACAGATGATTATGGGAAAAGGACAATTAGAAATATATACAAAAGAATTTAAAAGGCAATTAAAGCCACTGTATTTCTCATCAAATAAAGTCAGCTATGCATCAACACTCCTTATATTTCAGAGCCTACAACAAATCAGTTATGCATATATCACATGAAGGATACAACAGGCTATGAAAATATTTGACTTAAGAAAACTAAGACACAACTCGTGTTTGTAGAAAATTTGCCTAAAAAGTTAAGAAAGGATAAATTTAAAAGACTCAATATTAGTCTAAGAGGAATCATAGAATGTAAGAATAGGAAAAGGTGGAAGATGACTAGAGCAGTTTTAAAGAAGGAAATCAATAGAGCTGAAGAAAAGTAGAAATTTCTAAATTCAAACAGCTCAGTGAGGTACCAGCAGAGTATATGACAAAGTGATATCTCCATGTCAAGACCTACAACACTCCAGAGCATAACAAATAAAGAGATAGACTGTAAATATTTTCTTAGAGAGAGAAAAAAAGTAAAATTTACCTATACCATAAGGATAATCCCGTAGTGAGAATTCTGGAACCTTATAGATCTTTGTATATTGATTCAAAATTAAGATTATATTTGGCTACATCAGTATCGATCTTTGTATATTGATAAAAAAAATTAAGGTTAACTTTTTTAAGTTATTGTACCTAGGTAATGCTTAAAAATGCAATGTGAAGTTTTGGCCCACTGATGGCAACTGTCACAAACTGTACAGGACAATTAATTAAAAAAAAAAACCACAGACCTATTATAAGAATGTACTTTCATTTTAATCCCAGATGTAGGGATGTGGGGCTGCTTCAGACTGTCTACAGCAGCTGACTGTGATTTGCCTCATGCTCCAGCAGAAGTGTGGTATTGCCAGCTGCAGATAGTTTCTCCGATTGTGTGATGTTTGGAATTCTGGGAACTTTTCAGAGGGTATATAAATGCTACAGCCCTGATAGGTGTGATGGGTGTTTGTTAGTCATTGAGGGGGTTGGTTGTGGTTTGTTAGTGGTCATGCTCAAAGAAGAAACAAGAAGAAAGAAATTAGATTCAAGGATCTCTCTCTCTCTCTCTCTCTCTCTCACACACACACACACACACACACACACACACACACACACACACACACACTTCTACCCTTCTTTCTCTCCTGTCTTGTGATGGGGTAAAACTGGGGTGGGGGGGTAGGGAAGGGACAAAGGGTAGAAAAAAGAAGAATCCACAAAGTAGCAAAAACCAGCTACATAATCCAACTGAATTTCAAGTTCTGTAGCAACATATAAAGCAGGAGAATTCATATCTTTTAAGTTATAAAGGAAAATATTTCCAACCTAGAGTTTTGTAGAAGGTGAAAAGAAAGGTCAAAATTAAGACATTTCTAATATGAAAACTGCCATAATTTTTAAGCTTTACTTTTGTATATAATACATTTATACACTATAGCAACATACATAATGCTTGGAAAATAACCTTATTTGAGCAAAAGGTTCCAAAAAATAAAAATAAAATATTCTATTCATTATAAAGTTCACAGAAATTTATGTCCATGAAAAGCACACAGGATACATATAAACAGAGTGATGAAATTGTGAAGTACTTAAAGCAATATTCAAATACAGTGGGAAAACTTGCCACTAGACTTAGATGAGAAGAGCTAACACAAAGACATCATAAAATTAATATACAAATGCAGTGCAGTCAACAATGGGAGAGTACACACTCAAGCACTTATTAGAAAATACTTTAAGCCACTTAAGTAAAATAGGGATGACAATGCATAGGAACACAACATAATCTAAAGGTCCACAAACATGAACGCGATAAGTACAGTCATTTAGTTCAGGGTTTATGTTAGCTGCTTTTGTGTTGTTTTGACCAAATACCTGACAAACAATTTAAGAGAAAAAGGCTTGTTTTGGCTCACAATTTCAAGACCTTTTGGTCTCTGATGGTGGGGAAGGCAGAGTGGGTGGAAGTAGCTCAGGCATGGACATGAGAGTAGGAGGCAGCAGCTGTTGGCGCTGGGTGGCAGGCAGGAAGCAGAGGACCTGGCAATGTTGAAAGGCCTGCCCTTAGTAGCCTGCTTCTGCCAGTTCAGCTCCAGTTCCTAAATGCTTTAGTGACCTCAAGATAGAGTCAGACATTCCAAAAATTTCAGATTCCAACCATTGCAAGGTAATAATATAACTTTGTTGTTGTTATTAAAATTAAAACTCTGCAATGTCTTATGTGTAAACTCCCACCCCTGGAGAGGTAACTCAATCTACAAATGCATCTCTTCAAACTACAAATGAGTGGTAAATGTGAAAAGTTTGCTTTCTGAGATTTTATTTGGAAGGGCTAAAACAGAAAGCAATGTAAACAGGTACTCACAAACAGTGGTGGGATAAAGAATCACAATGCACTCATATCATGGGATAAACAGGGCAGGAACCACGAAGAATGAGATGAAGCTGTCCCTTTCACTCTGCAGAACTGTTATAAACATTGGTTGCTACAGGAAGAAAGGAGGCTGGAGAAAATATGGGTTGTCATCAGCCCTCAGGGCCTCCAATACCTTGCTAACAAAGTTTGAGGAATCTGGAAACCACATGGCAACATGAATAGCAATTAAAGACATCTCAAAAACATCTATGCATGCCAATTAATCTGAAGCAACCTTGACTTTCTTATCTTTCCTTCCCAGTTTTTTCCTTAAGCATTTTCATTTCCTTTTAGATCTCCTAATATCAAGACCCTTACTGATGGAAAATTAAACACATGAGACAATGGACAAACAGTATTATAGCTAAGTGATCTCTAAAATGAAATATGGTTTCAAATATGTGCTTTAGAGGAAACTGTTTTCCAAACATGCTACATTGTTCTTTTGGTAATTTCATTGTGGTGACAGGTCAGTCAGGCTATAATTGGTTTTCATTAGCCTTTCTGCAGCTGCAAGATTCTTTACCTACATGCTGTCAGAAAAGCAGGAAGGGCGGGAGAGGGAAGGGGGAGGTGGCTGGTTCATTTTTCCACCTTTTTCAAAATGCCAGATAAATTGTTTTCAACCTGTCTTACAAGCAAATGCCCCACTTTCAGTATAAATGGGGGGAAATATGTCACCATGACAGCTTAGAGAAAAATAGCTGATCTCTTCCGCAAAGCACAATGAGCTCTATTCTGTCTTTTATGCAACAGTGTTTGGCTTCCAAGACCCAAAGGGAAAAAAAATGCCTGCAGCCCCTTCTCCAGATCCTCTCACTAAAACACTATTTGAGAGATTTTTAAGAAACTAAGGAAAGCTTATGCAAATCAACCAAGTGCATTTCATGATGCAAGCTTTAGAATTAGTAGGCAGACAGGGACTGTGCTGTGCGGCCTACAATGCAAGATTCACAGTACAATTTCATCCTGTAAAATAATTATATACTTATTTAAGTTCTATTCAAACCACGATTTTTAAGTATTAACTCTTCAGCAACACTGAGTCACTTTAGGAACCGAGGGCTCTGAGAAACCACTGTCCCGCCTAGCAGTCCAAAGCCAAAGCTATCAGGCCACTGAAACTTCAGGATTGTACTTTCTTATGTGTTAAGAGAAATCAACCAGAGACTGGGGAGATGTTTAAGTCAGCAGAGTACCTGCCTGCAATCTTAAGAGCTGAATTCGGTTTCCTAGCACCCATGTAAGAAGCCAGGCACGATGGTGTGGGTCTGGGTGAATAGAAACAGGTGGATTCCTAGAGCTTATGGGGCAACCAGTCAGGCAAAATTGATGAACTCAAGTATGGTGAGTGATCCTGTCTCAAAAAATAAGATGGAAGAATAGTGAAATGGCTCAACAGAGGAAGGGTCTTGCCACTAAGCCTATTGACCTAGGTACAACGCTCAGGATCCACATAGTAGAAGAGAATCAACTCCCATAAGTTATCTTCTGACCTCATGAGCAACATGGGATAAGCATTCCTACTATCTCCCCATTAAATAAATAATTATAAGGAGAAATGAAAAAATAAGATGGAGAGCAATCAAAGAAGCTTTAGGATACCCAGGCTCTGAGAATTCAGCACCATGCTGTGTCCTATATACACACAAGCAACTGCAGCACATGTGCACTTTCCCACATGAATATATACACATATACATACCACATACGGCAGAGAGAGAGAGAGAGACAGAAAGAGAGAGAGAGAGAGATCAGTCAAAACACTACTGAAACTTGTCCACTTCAGGTTATCCAGTCCTGTCTTCCTTCCACCCACACAAAAACAATAATACCTCACAAGACAAAAATACAAGTTATAGTCAGAGACACTATGGGCACTTCAGTCCTTAACTCTCCATACCATGTCATGAAGTCAGAACAAGACAATATTTGTGGCTCATGGAGGTGGGATACAACTCTATCTCCATGTCCTCAACCCCAGTCCTGAAAGCCCCTCTCTGAGCAGACTGGCATGGTCAAGCAATCATCAACAAACACATCTGTTGGTCTTCAGGAGAAAAGGAAAAACAATCATTTAGCCCCTTGATCCTCTGAATGCCAAACATAAACCTGGCTTGTGAAGCTTCCATGGCTCTGCACTGGAATAACTCTTCCTCCTTTGGATAAACCAATATTTCAATGGTTTTCTTCATACAGAGTAGATTTTTCCCTCTCTTCACGCCTTACTGCAAAACCATCCCACATCTGTTAACACGGAGGTTACTACTTCCAGTTATTCTACCAGTGTTTCCTACACACTACCGCCTTGGTAGAATACAATACCTCTTCCTCATAAGCAGAATCGCTTTCCTCAGTGAACACACTCATTTTCTACAAAAATTCATCTTTATTAATCATTTCAAATTGTTTCAACATTCTTAGCACACTCTTGTGTATAGTGTTAAAACTTCCCATGTTATTAATTCATGGTATCTCAAACTGAGTAAGTTCTGTAGAAATGAACCAGGCTACTCAGGAAGAGAAGAAATCTCTCCTTGTTTATTTTAAAGGCTGCATGGCCAATACCATTATCAAAAATCACATTAACTTTGTAGAAACTAAGTAACATAAAAGTATTGCATAAATAATAACACTTGGTATTCTTAAAATTGGCTTAGAAAATACAACTTAAATATTTTCACTACAGAAAAAAATTTAGATAAGAGGTGAGAAACTACAAGCCATATTTAGCTTGACTTAGCCATTTGACAATAGATAGATATTTAAAACAACAAATTGTACAATAAAAATATAGTTTTATCAATTAAAACATTTAAAATATAAAAATTTTGTGTGCATTTTTATCCTACACTATGCAGATAAAGTCAGGAAGTTAAATACATAATTCTATATTTATGCCAATTGTATTTCTCTTCTGAGATGAGATCCACACTCTGTACTTCCTCCTGCAGACCATGCTCACCACCAAGAATCCCTGTTGTCAGCTGTCTCTGGGTTAATAGTCCCTATTAAATCTGAATTGACAGACTCTATACTGGGTGCATGGATTTTCTTACAGTGTACTTATCTCTTCTTAACCTCAGTGACTGTCACCCCTGCTTATACTTTAAGTTTTCTAAGGTAATATTTAGGAGGATTTTTTTTGTCCCTCAATTCTGCTATACTCCATCCAAGTCTTGCTGAAACTACCTCAAATATCAGAACTCTGACTGAGACTTCTGTCAGATACTTCCAGGTGATGACATGCTCAACAGTGACTGAAAGCCTCTCTGTGTGTTCCACAGGGACAACTGGCCCACATATGGAAACTTTACCACACCATGTTCTGGTCAGTAAACTCCTATTACCAACTCAGATTCTCCTTGTTTACTCTTACAAGGACCCTGTGAGTACAGTAACCCACCTGGGTAATCTCATAGGTTTCTCTTTCTCTGTCAAGATTCTTAATCATGTCTGTAAAGTTTCTTTATTTTTTTTTAATTTTCTGAATTATTTTATTTTTTTTCAACATTTATTTATTCAAGTTACATCTCGATCACAACCCCCTTCCTCCTCCCCTCCCTGCCCCACCCTCCTATCCTCTTTCCCCTCTCCCTCCTCTTCTTCTCCTCGAGTGAGGGGAGCCCCACATATCAACTACCCTCAGTTCATCAGTCACATGAGGGCTAAGAGCTTCCTCTTGGTTTCTTTTACCATGCAGGATATTAAATGACTTACAACTTTTAGGACTAAGGACATGGACTTCTTTGGGGGAAGAGGACATTATTCAGGCTACCACATGAAGGGAAGTTCAGAAAACAGAAAAGGTAGTACAAGAAAAACACACACACCAAAAAAAAAAAAAAAAGTATTAGGCCTTGAAAGCAAGAGAGACTATTAAGCTTTTTTTTATTATTAAATAGTTTATTTTTTTTTCTTCAAGTTACATCTCAGTCACAAACCCCTCCCTATTCCCCCTTCCAATCCCACCCTTCAGAGGTTTATCTGAAGACCAAAGAATCAACAGAGCTAAAACTAGAGCAAGATTCTATACTTTTATGCTTTTGAACATTGATTTCCCACTAAAAACAAATACATGATCAGTGTTCATTATAAAAGTGGACTTTCATCATTTCTTAAACTGGCTCTCTTACTTTAATTTTACAGGCAGAAAAGCAAATATTAATAAAGCGATTGTATCTGGTAAAAAAAAGAGTTGCGCATCAGCACTCCCAGGGTATAACTTCAGAACGCTCTGGTACAACATGACTCCAAGTAGAACTCATGGTCATCAGTCTTAAGAGGAAAACAATTCCTCAGTCCTCTCTTCATTTGCTCTTAGAGGAATGGTAACAGTTATCAGCTTGTAAATTACACAATCTGAGCTTTCTTGTCCTGACCCCAGCCCTAGTCAGGGTCCCTTACTGTTCCCTCGGCAGCATCACAAGCCATTAACCATATTGAGTAATATGAATGTAATGACTCATGTAGTACATTCATGCCTTCCATCACATTAATCACCAGTTGCTGAAATGCCCTATTTGTTAAAACCAAACAACAATGAAGACAAATCCTCATAACAGGATTCCTCAATTAAAGGGAATTTGTCTCCCCTGTACCTCAAGATAAAGAGGGGGAAAATCAAATGACAGGGAAAATGAGGTAAGGAACCTTTGAAAGAAACAAGAAATCAATAATTCCAGAGATAGTTTCCAGGCATAGTGAATTATGTGAGAATACTAAAAAGACAAAAATCCCAACTCCTAAGTTTGGCATTAATCACAGAACTGGCTGCTTACTATTGTCCACTTGTTTATTTGTCCATTTAAACCACACTAGGAAATGTGATGTCAAGACATTAATGATTCAGTCCTTGAAGTCAAGGTGTTCCCATTGTGATGATAGGCCAGAAGCCCTGCAGTAGCCAGGATGATTACAAAAAGGGACCACTCCAACTCAGCCTAGTCAAAGCAAGAAAAAGATGTTTGGATCATCAAGAAGTCAGGTTGCTTCAGACCCTCAAGACTCAGACACTCAAATACCCATCAAAATTCTTTCTCCTCATAGACTCCAGCTTTCTCTGTGTTGGTTTATGTTTCTGCAGTTTGAGTGAGAAGATCATTTAGAGCAGAGACTGCAGGCTTATCTCCCACTAGCCTGGACATTTCAATGGAAAGAGAAAGGGTTTTGTTTTGTCTTGCTTTTATTGGTTGTTTGGTTGGCGGGTTTTGGTTTAATAAATTATTCCAGTGGAAGCATCAAGCTTTACTCGTCATTCTTGACATCCAGGTTTCTGATACTCATCCTTCTCTGAAATAATCATTTTCCATGGATATGACATTGCAGTGGAGCCGGCTACCTGCTCCCACAACTCCCACCCTAGGGGAGGAGGGTGGTCAGCTCCACTTGAACTGGTGATGTAACCTAAATAAATAAACAAATGTTCTTGTAGCAAACAAGGTGGTTTCTGGCAATAAAATGCCAGTTGCTCTCTACAGCTAACTATACAACTGATCCTATGGAGGATCACAGGTTAGAGAAGTATATACATGATACAGGGAGGACCCAGAGGGAGAGAGTAGCTAATTCTGTTTGTGAGAAGGAAAAGCAGGAAAAGTTTGACCTGAGGTCTTAGAAGGCAAGTGAGTTTTTAATCCACAGGCAAGGAGATTGCTTTCTGGAGCAAGCACTGAGCCATAAAACAGCCCCGATTGCTTTGGGGAATTCTGGGTCAGCACTAATTCACTTTCTATCATCTTCAATGTCTCTGGATCTTCACAGATACTCTTACTGACAATCCTTCTACTCAGAGTATTCTGCCTGCTCTGTGTCCTGAACTGACTCTCCTTTTCCTCTGCCAGACAAGCTGGATGTTGTTAGACTCCCAGCCCAGCGTAAAACTCAAAGCCACCGAAGGAGAGTGGGGCTCAAGGGCCTCCCTCCTAAAACACCTTCCAAGTCAAATTCGCAAGATGACCTTTCCATCTGATCTCCACTTCTTCTGTATCCAATGACAAATATTTACTGGGTTGCTTCTGGAGGCCGGACCACAGTCCCTACACATATAAGGACTCGGACTCACAGAGATTAATTTCTATCTGGAAAGGAGTTGTCAGTAAACATACAGATAAATGCATAAGGTCACCACATAAAGTGCTAAGTGTTGGAAGGAAAATAAAGTGCTTGGGTGAAAATGGGAGGGACAATTAAAGAAAGGAGATGGCTGCTTTAGGGATGTGGCCAGAGAAAAGCTGAGGAGTTTACTGCTGAACTGAGTTTAAATGCCCTGAAACTGCACACACCTTGAGATGAGCATCATTTCAGGCACAAAGTGCACATGGTGCCTGTAACGTGAGGCTTTTATTATTGTATTATACAGTCTACTTTATGTTACCATATTTAATTCCACTATTTCCTAAGGAGAAGAGGAGCTCTACAAAGAAGTAGGAGAAAGGGTGCTACAAAGAAGTAAGAGAAAAAGGGGCTCTACAAGGAAGTAGGAGAAAAAGGGCTGTACAAAGAAGTAGGAGAAAAAGGGCTGTACCAAGAAGTAGGAGAAAGGACTACAAAGAAGTAAGAGAAAAGGAGCTCTACAAAGAAGTAGGAGAAAGGACTACAAAGAAGTAAGAGAAAAGGAGCTCTACAAAGAAGTAGGAGAAAGGACTACAAAGAAGTAAGAGAAAAGGAGCTCTACAAAGAAGTAGGAGAAAAGGAGCTCTACAAAGAAGTAGGAGAAAGGACTACAAAGAAGAAAGAAGTTGCTGCTCTTCCAGCTGCTGGCACTCCCCCAAACTGCTGCTTGTTCTCCCTGCTGCTGTCTCCTGGTTTGCTGGACTTCTACTGAGACTGATATTACCCTCAAAATACCCAATGACCCTAATCAGCAGGAAGTATCTTAAAGAGACCTACGTCCCTTTTCCCTCTCACCTTTTCTCTCCCACCTAGTGTTGGGGGGTTGGTAGGAACATGGTGTGGAAGAATTAAATATAGTAAAGTAAATTAGGGTGTATAATATAGTACAAAAGTAATAAAAGCCTCATGTTACAGGTGCCCCTCAGGTATGGCTGAGGGCTTCTAGGAGAATCTTTGACATCACCTTGTAAATTAAGAGTTTGAGGCTAAACCCCTGTCCATAATGAGCCCTTTCCAATTTTTACTACCTCTGCCTTTAAAGTAGGATTCCATTCCCAAGAGCAATTGCTACTATGTACAAAGCACCTACAGTATCCCAAGAGCCATAATTTTTACACGTGTATGCACACCAGCTCATGGGATGTCAAAATCCTGAAAGTTAGATACCGTTGTATTCAATTTACATTTAAGAAATCGGAACCAAAGAGCAGTTGCTATGTAGGTCAAAGCTACATGGCTATATAAAGTCTAGCCCAAATTTTCAATGTAGACACCCAAGTTCCTGCATTTTTACCAGTTTTGTCTCTTCTGTACTAAACTGTGTACTGAATGGATGAATAATGTACTGTAAGTTCTTCCCAAAGACAAGTTATGAAGATTATTTTTCTTCATTCTTTGATTGTTCTAGTTGCAATTGGTGCTATTAAAAAGATTCAAACTGTAGAAGAATCTCCATAATGAAAATTCAATTCCAGGAAAACTGTCATGAAAATGGGTTACCAAGACAATCACAGAGAGTTCACTGATCCTTCACAAAACGACATGGCCATTAGAAGTTCTCATTGTTTTGTACTGTTTTCTTTTCGGGGGGGGGGGGGGAGATAGTAAAATTTCACTATTCTATATGAATACTTGGAAAATTGTCTCCTGAAAGTCAGTACATTAAAATGGGGTAGTCAGGGCCCTCATCAGAAGCAAAGCTTGAAAAATAAAATGCTAATCGAAGAACACTTTAAACATATTTTGAAGATCATGTTTTGCTAAAGATTATCCACAACTGTTAGGAAGCTGTAATATAAAAATTCTATAGTCGAGATGGGCATGGTACCACATGCTTATAACCCCAGCACTCTAGAAGTGGATGAAGGAGGACCAGGAGTCGAGATTATCCTCCTTTGGTTACTCTAAGGGTCATTTTTCTGTTGCTGTGATAAAGCAGTATGACAAAAGCAACTATGGAAGAGAGAGTTTGTTTTGGCCTGCAGTTCCAGAGGACTAAGAGCCCACCAGAGTGCAGAAGCATAGCAGCAAGCAGCAAGTGTGGTGGAAATAGCAGGAAGCTGAGAAATCACATCTTCAAATGCAAGCAGGAATCAAAGAAAGTGTACTGAAAACGGTATGAGACTCTTTAACCTCAAAGGCCACCTCCAGTGACATACTTCCTCTATTAAGGCCACACCTCCTAACCCTCTCCAAACAGTATCTCGAACTGGGAACTAAGTGTTCAAATGTCTGAGCCTGTATGGATATTTCTCATTCAAACCCCACCATGTCTTCATAGGCTCTGGAAGTGAACATAAGATAAGTTCAAGGTTATCCTCCCTTGGCTACTTATTGAGTTCAAGCTCAGGCTGAGCTACATAAACTCAAACAACCAAGCAATAAAAGTTCTAGAACCTTGAGGTTTTTGCCAAATTAGCTTGGGAAATCCAACTCAACTCATAAAAATTCCCCACACCTCTTAGTATATTAACAGCTATGAGAAGTCCTTCAGTAAACAAGCCTCATTTCCTTTGTTCAATCAAACTTGTTTATTGTTTAATTACAGGACTCATCTTTCAATATCTAAGAAAATTCCTTGTAATCCACTTGTAAATGTTGGACTACACTAAAATAGAAAATAATCTTTTCCTATCTGACACTAATGGAAACACACTGAACAAAAAGACTTCTCATCTAAGGATTCTCTCTGGCCAATCAGCCCACAGCGAACAGATCAAAGACATTTAAGTGCACTCCAGCTACAACCAGATCACAGTGCTCTGCCCACGTGATCAATCCACAGAACTGAACATTAGGATATTTTATTACAAACCAAAAGTTAACCCAAAGACAGTTTTGGTACTGTGATCTGCAAAAACCTTAGAAAAATGAAAATTTCAGAACTTCTATATTTAATGTTTTTAGGTTATAATATTGTCTCCCATAATGTTTTCATAAAGAAACTCAAAGATAATTATTACAAATCCCCTTCTAATAGAAATAATATACTTGAATCTCAGGTTTTTTAATTAGTGACATCTCCTGGAATTATCCTGGATGCTTACAAAGGTGTATACGTGGATCTTGTACCATATCTCCATGGGCTGATATGCTCCACTTTCTCAAAACAGACACAGCTTCAATTATCATAAACCAGGTAAGTGCATGACAATTTTTTAAAGTGGCTTTTAACCTTCACAGATGATTTTGATCTAGGGAACCTTAAAATTAATAAACTGTGAAAGGTGTATCTTCAGTCCTCGTTGAATGAAAATGAACATTAATACCCTGCTGATAAATCATTAACATGTCTCAACAGTAAGAAATAAAACAACACTGTTGCTTTCACCAGGAGAGACCCAGTTAATTAAGCTGATACTGAAGGTCAGAATGCTGGAACCAGGGTTTATGAGGAAGTACAACCCTGCCAAGTTTATTAAATAATAATAATAATAATATGCCCATCAAACAAAAGGGCTGTTTTAAAAGCAACAGCAAAAATAACAAAGCAGGAGTTTTCAGGGTGGAAAAAGACAGTCAGCTCCGAAGTCATCCCAGCCATGTCTGCCTTCCCAGTACACAGTGTGAAAACGTAATTCCCAGCTCATTAGGGAGCCAAAAGGAGAAGTGGAGAGAAATGCTAATTATACATTAGCCTGCTTAGCTAAATTCAGATGGGGTAATATCACATGGATTGATAGAATAAGCCATAAAATTTTAAATTCCAGGCAGAATACAGTAAGTAGCTTTTAAAGGAGCAAGCCTGTCTGTGTTCTCCAAAACCCACAAACTGAAAGATAGGTATCATACCTACAGGGATCTTATATCCAAACAGAAAGACAGGACTAATCCATAGAGATTAGATGGTGAAAAGTTGCTCAACTGATGAATAAAGTACATGGACCAATGGCCCACCTGCCATGTTTCCCAAGTCTAATGCATTCTTTTCCTAATACTATGCTGTCTCATGGCTGGCAGATTCTAAAGTTCCTAAAGCAGAGTTCATATTATGTGACTTAGCATGAACCTCAAGTCCCATCTTAAGTAAAAGTTCTCATCCTACAAATACTGAATGAATCCTAAATTTCAGTCTCCTATGGATAGCTGATGCTCAAATTTTAAATGTCTTTTGTCACTACAAATCATCTTTACATCTGGAAGGCTCTCTGTCCCCTCCTTTCTCTCCTCCATTCAGAAGCCATTGTTCAAACGCATCTCTGTCGCCTGAAACTCTTAAAGCAATTCCTCATCACTCTCAATTCAGGTAGGGTCTCTTCTACTATTTATCTCCATCAGTTACTACATTGTAAATTGGTCACAACCACTAACAGCTTTCCTGACCCCAAAGCAGGACCCAACAAGTATTTGTTAAATTAAATTGAATTTATGTTTTATAAAAACTAAAGTCAAAGTAAAGAGATAAGAAAGTGTATTATTTACTCTTCTGTTGCTATGAAAAGACACAATGACCAAAGCAACTCTTATAAAAGAAAGCATTTAACTGAAAGCTTTCTTACACTTTCAGAGTGTTAGTCAATTATCATCATGGAGAGAAGCAGACAGGCATGGTGCTGGAGCCATAGCTGAGAGATTTTCACTCTGACCCACAGGCACCAGGCAGGGAAGGAGAGATACTGGGACTAGCATGGCTTTTTGAAACCTCAAGGCTCACTCCCAAGGACACACTTCCTCCAACAAGACTACACCTCCTCCAATAAGGCCAAATCTTCTAATCCTTCCCAAACAGTTCCATTTCTTGATGACTAAGTATTCAAATATATAAGCCTACGGGAGCCATTCTCATTCAAACCACAGAAAGTGACAATGTCCTTAGTTCCATATGCTTGGAAGATTGGAATGGAATAAAAAAACACTTCAGTTATATCTCCAGAATCTCTTACATTTACCTTTTACTCAATAACCTCATTGCTATTCTAGTTCTCATTCTGATTCTTCTTTTCTTACAATGCAATGTGCACTTAGTTGATTTGTCTGTCTGCTGTCACTTCCCTTCTCTCATCTAGCCTTTTCTTTTTTTAAACATTTATTTATTATTTCAAGTTATGTCTTCATTATCACTCCCTCCCTCCAGCCCCTCCCAGTTTCCCCCTCCCACTGTCTACCTTCTCTCCCACTTATCCCATCCCTCTTGTGTGGGGTGCTTCTGTGTATCAGCCCTACTCAGTTCATTAGTCACATTAACTCTAAGAGCTTCCTCTTGCACAGGAGGCATACATGGCAGTTCCACTAAGGTGGAGTGTCCCACTAACAGGTATCCAAGTCCATGTTCCTATTCTTTTGGGTCTGATTGTAGGATGGTTATCCTGTACTATATGGTAAAATCCCCATTTAGCCTTTTCAAAGCTACCAGATCATTCTTTTGATCATGCATTTCCAATCATTTAATCGGAAATTATTCATTTGCATCATGAAACATGAGTTAACATCCCCTCTATAATAATTTATATATCAAAAGCCTTCATACACACTAACAAAATGCTGCTAATATTGTCTAAAGGATTAAGCCCAACTGTCTCACTGGTCATTGTGGGATGTTTAAACTATATCTAAATGACTAGTGAAAGATTCAGATTATACAAATAGCAGAGGAAAAGTTATAAATGCAGAACAATGTACCAGGCTTGTTATATAACTTCTGGAAAAAGCAATGTTTTGTTAGCCCAAGGGGCAACTTGAAGCCTATATCTGATTCAAAATAGTCACAGATCATCTTGGTCCAAGAAATCAACAGGACTGTTTAACATCTTGGCACCAAATGTCTATGAGTGTCATTACTAACTTCCTCAGCATCCCCACATACCTACTCCCTAAAATAAATAAAACTGGCTACAGAGCACAAGAGAGCAGAGGGCAAGGTTCAGAGTGAACAGGCTTTAGAGTTGGATTCAATGTCTGATTCTACAATTCTGTAACAGTGTGATCTTGAACAAGTCAATCTGGCCTACTTTCAGTGTTTCTAAAGTTGGAGTAGTGATATTTTGAGTACAGTGTGATATAACCATACAAACTTTTGGATGCATATGTCTATCAGATATAGACAAATAGGTTTAAATAATAGATAAGAGTTATTTCCTGAATTAGCCTTAAACTTAGGAGATTCAGAATTTTAAAGCTATTACTGTACACCTTCTAATGTTTAAGGTGTTGATACTGCAGTAATTCATTTACCCAGGAGTCACCAGGTGACACTCAGTACCCATGAGTTATAAATAATGTAAATTTAGAAAAAGTAAGAACAATCCTTTCCCAGAGTTGCTACCAGGCATCATACAACACATGATGTATCCTGGGGCATAAAGAGCAATCATCATAGAAGGTGAAAGGAAGATAACATGGGGTTCAGCTAAGGGAGTTCAGCTCAGAGTGAAAAGCCTGTGGAGAGAAAACATAACTTTCCAGTGAGCATGAATACCGGGCTTTACAGAAAGAGTAGGAGAGGAATAAAAGGATAAAGGTGAATCTGACCACAATATCATATATATAATGTATTTGTCAAAAATAAATGTTAAAAGACAAGGATTTAGTCATAGATTTAAATGGAGTCAATGAGAGTGAGCTTTCCTAATCTTAGAGCCACAAATGGTAGAATCTGATGATGAAGGCAAATCCACACATAAGTGCATGGCTGCCATAGGAGCAGAAGACAGCAAGAGAACAAAATATAGGAGATGTAGAGTGCACATCTGGAATGCCACTAAGATTCATTTTGTGAGAACAGGTCCTACAACAGGGTTGCCTCAGGCTTAGTCCAAGACTCTGTTTCTATATCTGTAAACTCTAAAACCTGCCCCCAGGGATGTATTTCCTCCAGCAAGGCCATACCTCCTAAAATTCCCTAAACACTGCCACCAACTGAGAGCCAAATGTCCAAATATCTGAAACTATGGAGACTATTTCTCATTCAAATCACCATGAAGTCTACAACTTCTGCAGTGATTATCTCTCTGCATAGTCTCATTCCAGTTGTCTTTACCTCATGTTCTTATTACATATATTCTATTCTTTTATTTTGTCCTTCCACTAGTAACTTCAGGAAAATATAGCTAGACTTAGTACAGAAAAACCTCTGTAAGTATATGTCACTTCTTAGTTTTAGAAGCTGCAGGCCCTGCACATCCTATATAATCAGATATATTTATCCCTCTCAGGTCTCTGACATGGCTGAAGAATAGATAGCTAGAGTCTCATAGTTAAATTTTGAGTTGTTTAGGAATCAAGAGGGTGTTCTGGATTTAAGAAGATGTTTTTAAAATTGTGATGCAAGTTAGTATGAAAGCTAAGTCAGTTATAGAACTTTAAACTCATGGAGATGGTTAGATAGTAGAATTTAAAGTCAGGTACCAAATACCTATGGACTGGACATTGGGAATGTACACTAAGCCATATAACTCTCTTAATTGTGGCCTATTTATTTCTGTTGTTTTGTATTGTATTTATTGTTATAAGAGAAAGAACCATTTATTGGACTGAAAGGGGGAGCTGTTGGGAGGAAAAAGATAATATACCTTAAACTAAAAAAAAAGGGAGGAGGGTGGGAGGGTGGTACTGGAGGGGGGAGTAGGGAGGGGACTGTGATTGAGATGTAACTTGAAGAAATAAAAAATAAATTTAAAAAAGAAAAGAAAAGAAAAGAAAGAAAAAAAGTATGGAATATTCCAAGTACTGTGAACTACTCACTAGAAAAATTATCCATTCCCACTAAGTAGCCGTATGTGTGGCAATAATTCAGCAACTTGTTCAGAATTCAAGACTATATTTGGCAGTTAAGTCAAATGGAAGGTCTGTCATTACATAGTTCATACAAATTTTTAAGTACAGGAAAAACTGTAAATCAATTTTTCTGTAATATTTCATACAGACAAGATAACATATAAAAACAGAAATTTAGGAATAAAAGATAAACTTCAATAAGCTCAGGGTATCTACAATTCTATGTAAGAAGAATGCTATCGAGGTGTTTTAATTCTAATAAGCACCCTTCTATGATCTGAATCCTACAAAACACTAATTTTTACACTAACTCTACTAAAAATTTCAGCTGCCAATTTTGTATTTATAATTTACTTTGACAAAAGTGTGCACCCACAGGTAGTTACACTGTTTGGTGCTTTTTACTCTTGGACAATAAAATGAAAGCATTTTGTTTAAGCTCCTCAGCATCTTGCCCTAATTTCTCATAACTGTAAATTTCATCCATGCTCACTGACATGGCTGTGTGTCATTCATTTTCTTACTTTTAGTATCTCATTGTATGAGTATATTAGAATTATCTTATCCATCATTCTATTAAGAAATCTCGAATGTTTTTAGCTTTACCTTCCCAAGGAATACTATTCTATATATTTGTGTATTTGACTCCTGAGAAGTAGGAAATGAAAAAGTTTCTTGATGTTTGATACTTAATGGAATTGCTGTCATAAGAAATCTATGGTAGTAGCTACCTGGATTTGCATAACAATATAACTACCACTTTAGCAACATAAGAAAGCAAGCATTGAGTAGGTCTTCTTACTGAGTTGTTTTTGTTTATTCACACTTTTTTTTAAAGCAGGATTTATGTCATGGTTATTGTTAATATGGACTCTAATATCTTGCCTACCTTATAAGATGAAATGTATTTTCCCAATTTTTAGCTTCAAGATTAAACATATGTTTTAAATACTAATTTGATGTATAAATTGGACAAGGTTTTTTGGTGGGGGGATTTATTTTTGCATTTTCTGTATTGTAAAGTTATACAAGTTAATTTTATTTATCATAAAACTATAGAAACTTTATCCTAGAATTATTTTTTAAAGTTCTAAAATGTTTTCCTCTATATTTCAGTCCTTGAATCATTTAGAACTGATTTTTTTTGTACTTTTTCTCATATGAAATTCTGTATTAGGTAAGCATTTTTTCTCCTGACCCCAACCTCTCAGAATAAAGATTCATGACATTCAAAATATATTTACAAATACCTAGGCCATATGGTTAGGCTCATTCTCCGACTGGCTAATAACTTAAAATAACCCATTTGTTCTAGTCTAAGTTCTCCCATGTGGCTGGTTACCTTTGCTCAGGTACCATGTGTCTCTCTTCTTCACATCTTCCCAGGCTAATCCCCTGCACCTGACACTGTCCCAGAATCCTCTCTGCCTACCTGACATCCAACCTCTTATTCTTTTCCAATGGGCCATAGGTCTTTTATTGACAGCTGCTACATCCATACAATGCATGAGTGATTCCTTCCACAAAATTCATTTGTTCCTGTAGTCTATAATTTTAGTGTTAGCTCTTTCATACTTAAGATCCGCACGAGTATGAACATATTTCAGATTTTTTAAAATCTTTCATTGTACTATTTCTCTAAATTTGTGCTGACATTCTATTACCTTACGTATCGCTTTAGAAATACTGCACCATCAAAACCATTCTTCCTCTTTGGGATTATCTTAGCTAGTTCTGAAAATATTAAAATAAATTTGTCAACTTTGTAAAAGTTGTAGCCAAGTTACTAATAAATGTTAACTAAGAAAATATCCTAGAAAATTTGGTTGAAATCTAGGCTTAAAATGAGAGAATAGTATGAAAAGCTTATCCATATATTATATATTGTTATCTGTATGTCAGATTGTGTTGTAAATGCTCTACATGAACATATGATCTCATTTATTAATGGATGTTACTCTATAATATAAATATCACACATGAAATCAAAGTCTCAACAAAAATAACTCATGAAGAAGTAGAAATTCCAAATAAATACTTTTATGACAATGATCTACTAACTAAAACATTTACTCCTCCAAAATAACTATGTCCAAGAAAAATTAATTCTACAAATCATCAAAATAATTCTTAATTTAACAAATTCAAAATTTAAGAAAAGAACGTTCTCCCACCCATTTTAAAACTTAAAACTATATGTCACATGATTTTGATTAAGCACATACATTGGTTATATTTGGATATTCTCTCCTATCTAAAATGCTTGGGAACAGAAACACTTCAGATTTCATAATTTTGTAGTTTGAACTGCATACATAATGTCATTTTATGTGAATAAGACCCATTTAGGAAATGGAATTTTTGTTCATATACACCTTATATATATGTATATAATACTTTTAGTGATTTCCACAGGACTTTGAGTGCATCTGCATTTTGACTTTTAAGCATAAAATAAGGTCAAATGTGGAATTATCCGTTTATAATATCAAGTCAGCACTCAAACATTTTAGACAAGGCTGAAGAGATGACTTAGCACTTAAGAGTACATATTGCTCTTGCAGAGGACAGAAATGCAATTCTTAGGACCTGCCTATAGCAAGTGTATCACCTTGCTTCACCTTGTCTACACCCATAATCACATGCACACACCCATGAATGCACATGTATGGATACACACACAAAGTTAATTTTGTTTTAAGTGTTGGATATTCAAGTGTTTCAGATTTGTTCAATTTTCATATTAAAGATGTTCAACTTATACAATAGTAATAGTATGAATATATATTATATAATATATAATATGTATAAATTAATGTTTTATTAATTCATATATATCATGATATATATGTGTATGTGTATACATATAGACTTATATACATATATAATGAACTATAAAAATCCCTACATTAAAAATGGCTGTCTAAGAATATTCCATTAGTCAATTTTTTTGTTACTATACTGATATACCTGAGATAGGCTAATTATTCAGAAGACAGATTTACTCATAATTGTGGAGGTTCAGGGACGTGGTGCTTGTGAGGGCTCCTTTGTCTGCATCACATCATGGTGAAAATATGTATATGAGGAAGAGCTCATATAGCAGAACAGGAAGCTAGAGAGTAATCTAGGGTCACATTCACTCATTACACCTCACTTTCACCAGAGATTTTTTTTTAAAAGATCCCATGAGATATACACAAATACTTTCTGAAGGCAACTCCCTCAAAGACTGAAGAATCTCCTTCCTATTAGACCTCATTTCTTATGAATTCTGCATCTGCCAGTTGTCACGTTGAGGACCAACTCTGCATTATGTGAAACTTTGGAGGACACTCTCAAATTACTTACAATCTATAGCAAATGAAAAGTGGTTGGGCTAGTTTACCACTGTCTATGATTAATGTGCACTATTATAACCGGAAAAATGCATTATTTTTGATGGATCCAAAATATAGATCTATACACATGGACTCTTATGACACACCTATTCGTTGAGGTAAATGCTCTCGTGAGCACTTTAACCATCTATCTTTTCATATAAAATATCTAAGTTCTACTGTCTGTGGATTTGGTTCCTCTGGAGCATGTTATGCCAGCCTTTCCACAAAACAGTGACACACAGCAGTCAAGAGATTTATCTCTGGTACATAGAACTGCACTGCCTGAGTTCCCATTCCTCTGTCTGCGAAAGATAGAAGTTGAATTATGCAGTCCTGATGTCCTTCTAAGTCTCAATGTCTGTTAATCTCTAAATGTCTTCACAGCATGTAAATGTTTACAGAAGATCCAACACAAATCCTCCATTTGAACTGTGTTGCTGTGTCTCCTATAAACCATATACAGTTGACATATATTATCCTCAATCACTCAATATCATGATTTAATTCCATAAAAATTGCATGAATGGTAATATAAAATGAAATATGCACAAATTAATGATGAATGGTGATTTTTCAGATCCTAATAAATTCACTGCTCTATCATAAGGATAGTAAAAAAGTAACAAAAATATGTGGCTTGTTATTTAAGTTTTTTAGTTTGATAAATATTGATAAGTATATAAATGCCCACAGTACAAATTTCAAAGCATAGAATTAAAACCATGGGATTTCCTTGACATTTGAGGGTTTTTCAGTTAATTTTTAACTGTTCAAAAGCAAGTCTGAAAAACTGTGTGTAATAATTTGCCAAGATATTTTTGTAGGAGAATAATCCAGACCACTTATATTGAACTTCTTTTGAAGAATTACCTAAGCCAAATTGTCATTCTGGAAGCTTGTTTGCAACAGATGCCAGTTACCAATGTAATGCAACACATGTTATATCCTTGGTAAGATTTAATGATTAATAAAATATTTATTTATTTAAAATGTATTATCTGTGTGTATTTAATTAACTCTCTATGCAATGAGAGAATTATTTTACATTCTGTACCTCAATATAGAACTCCTCTTGCTTTTTTGTAATTTAATATTAATCTATTTGAGAGCAGAAATCTTTGACAAAATAATAAAATTTACATCACATTTATTTGTAATATTACATAGTTGATAATGATGGTGATGAATGAAACTTACTGAGTCATTTATGAAAGATTTACTTGACCCAGTAATATCTCAAGTACACACCCTAAAACCAGACTGCCCGACCTCTTACTGACTTACTGTCTCACTACATCTTAGTAACTATTTGCTATTTACCTTTTCAGACCTTTAGTCATCTAAAGCAAGAAACTAAAATGATGCTATCATCTTAGATTGTAGTGGAGATTAAATAATGAAATGAGGGTTTAAAAATGGTGCTTGGAATATTGTGACTACTTAATAAGGTGGCTATTATCAATATCATTTGTAATCACTAATTTCTACAAATTCTTATTGCAATATTCATACATAGGTAGGAAAGTTATAGACAAACAAAGCATTGCTTTATGTTACTCTACAATGGTGCGGTCTAAGTTCCAATGTAGGTAGCTGAACTCCAGAAACATAACCCAGGTTAAACAGCTAACATGTATGTATGTATGAAGAATCATGCATGCATCAGAGTTTTGGTCTAGGAACTTGGCATACAGTGAGAAGCAAATCACCTGGGATTCTGATCTGGTAGAACTTACTTTCTACCAGGAGTCATAGAAGGAGCAACAGACACCATCATGAAGCAATGAAATGTGCTCAGGAAATTGTAAGTGGTATGATTTTATTTTTTAAAGATTCTAAAATAAGGTCACAGGATAATGTTTTAAGGGATTAAGATAAAAGACAAGGGAGGATTCTAGAAGGGTCCTTAGAGTGGATTCCTCTAATAAGGTGATACCTGAGCTTAGATCTGAGTGGTACCACAGGGTCACCATGAGACCATCTACAGAAGGAAAATCTAGACGAAGTGAAAGTATGTGCAGGCTTTCAGAATGGAAGTAATATGGACTGGTTAGGAAATAGAAGGAACCAAGGGAGTTCAGGTAATGAGTAAGAGAGACAGCTGTTACTATGAAAGGGATTTAGGAGTGATTGAGTAAAGGAAGGAAGGAGGGAAGGAGGGAAGGAAGGAAGGAAGGGGGAGGAGGGAGGAGGGAGGGAGAAAAGGGAGGGAGGGTGAGGAAACAATCTAATCCAATGTAATTTACTCATTATGATGTTTGTTCAGATGCCTTTATAAGCCTGGAAAAATTCTAGGCAATGAGGATACAGAAATTAAAAGATAAAAATAAAAAGCAGCCAAAATCCCTGCCCTGATAGAGGTTAACCTTAGGGAAATGTGGAAATTTAAATGTTTTTATTACATGAAGTATGCACATGATAGAAAAACCAAGCACATTAAAATCTTGATTTCTTCACTTGGAGTCCTGCTACATTGATGTCTGAGGTGAATGGCACAGTAAGAGCAATGTCTTAGTGGTTCTGAAATTTAGAGATGGACCTGAAGTGTTTGTGGCAACTTAGAGCTACTCAGAGCTGAAGCACCAAGAAGGTTAGGCCAAGTGTCCCTCCAACCACTGAGGGAGCATAATAATGCCCGCCCGGGGGACAGCAACATCCTCAGGTGGATCAGTCATAACTGTGTTCCCTTGGCAGCTAACTTAGTCTCCCATTTCTATTTGCCTAGGTTCTGATGGACGGCTCCTCTCCTACTTCAGATCACGCCCCCTTAAGGTTTTATTAACTGGCTGTCCCTCAAAGCTGCTGCTTGGATGCCCAGCTGTGTCACTCGGTCACTGCTTTCTAGGACTAAGCCTTGTACTTGCTGTTCCCACTCGGCCTAGTTGGCCTCCCGCCAACCTAACAAGAAGAAAGAGTCTCTGAACCTCTGAACAAGCCTGAATCTGAAGGTCAGAACAAAGCTGGAATAAGAACTCGGGCCTGAATTCCTGCAACCCTAAGAACAGTTCTTGAGGTGACTGCTTCTCCCTCCCCTCCCGCTCCCCCACATTATGTGGAAGCACAGCCAGGTTCTATGATGGCAGCTTGCCCATCTGCTGCACAGCACGGCCTGAAACAGAAAATAAATCCTCCGTTCATATGGTTGGCAGGCTGGGTGACTAATTATTGCAAAGAAGATGAGTAATTTATTGGGAAATAAATTGAGGGAAATAAATCGGCAGGATTTAAATACCTTTTCCTGGGCCAAGTTTTCAGAATGACTTTAAGAAATGGTCCCTTAACGACTTGCAAGTGTGATAATATCCCAGTCTGACTCCACTCCATTCTTTCCATCACTCTCTGGCACCTGTCATTCCCATATATGTTAATTTACACTAGATACTTATAGGGCTGCACATTCCACAGCATTGTTTGTATTTTTCTATTAATTTCTCTTTATGACATCTTATTCATGAGGAAAAAGCAGCTCAGTCAAAAATAACATTCAAAATCAAAAGGTATTAACTAATGTTCAAACTAGTGGCTTGCTAGCAACGTCCTAAGACTAGCCACCACTGTCCTAAATTGCACTGTCAATAATGGTATGTTAGTTACTTTCCATTGCTGTGATAAAGAACCAACTTAAGGAAGAAAGTTTATTGGCTTATAGTTCTAGAGGGATGGAGTTCATAATGGCAGGGATGGCATGGCAACAGACATCAGGAGCAGGAAGCTAGCTAATCACATTGTGTCATCACACTAGGAAACAGAGAGAGAAGATCAGAAGTGGGATAAGGTCTATAAAGCTTCAAATGCTGCCCCCAGTGAAGCACGTCCCCTGCAAGGTGCACCTCCTAAAGGTTCTACAGCCTCTCCAAACAGTAGCACTGACCTGTGATCAAGAGTTCTAATATCTGAGCCTATGGGGCTGATTTCTCTTCCAAACCACCACAGTGGTTTGACACCTCTACAAATTTCCCAAGAGTATTAGTGAGGTCAAGCGAGATAGACATTACATCCATGAAAATCTTAAGTCTCTGTAGGTTGGTTTCTTACTAGAGAAGCACACTCATGTTTCCTAATCTAAGGCCTGCACGTGAGAAATCATTGCATAAAATCAATTAAAGAGTGGGAGCCTTTGATTTATTCTGGGGCAAATGCTTCTCTAGGCCTCCGTTTCTGCAACCTCCTTTTTTGGTCTTCTATTACTCTGGGGAAGAACCTCTCTGAGTCTCAATTTCCCTACCAGTAACAGGAAGATTTCCCTACCAGAAACTACTAAGCCCACCTTTTAAGATAAAAGGAAAAGCTGTTTTGTGTTTAGTGTCAGGGACAGTTTCCCCTCAGAGTATGGAATTCATTTAAGTTATAAGAGATGATATTTAGCCATCCATGGAGGGCATGGGGACATGGGAGAACTGGAGGAACCTCAATATACAGCCAGACTAGGAGATTCCAAATGTGTCAGGAGAATAAAGGATGCCAACAATAGAGAGAGAGTGGAGAAGGCTTGGAGGCCATGTTATTAAAGATTTGGAACTTTATCCTAATATCATTGAAAAGCCTCACACAGCACCAGAGGAAGCTTCTAGAAGCATGGCTGATCCTGAGACTGCTTTAAATAGGCATCTTCAGCGATTATATAAACACCAAGGCCTAATTCCAAATGTGTTGCCTGTGTGGGTTATTTTCCTCATAAGCAGGGATTAACCCAGAGTTTCAGATGTTTCTTCTATTCTTTCTCTGTATACTTCTGACTCTAACTAACTTACATATGCCCTGTGTTATAAAACTCCTACTAGATCCCACAAATCCCTTTTTAGTTTTGTATTAACATGTACTAATTGTATAAACCAAAGTTTCATTATGACTTTTTCATACATGCATATAACACACCTTGATCATGCCCACACAGTCATTACCTTCCTTACCCATCCCCCAACCATCTTCTTATTTGCTTAATAGTCCTTCTTCTACATCATACCATTTTGCTTTGTATATTCCACATATCAGAGTAAACCTGTGTTACATACCTCATGAAGCCTGGCTTATTTTGCTTAACCAGATCATCTCCAGGTCTACACATTCTCTTGCAAATGACACATCTCCATCTTCTTTCTGGCTAAAGGGCAATGCATTGTGTATGTGCATCATACTTTATATATACATCCATTTATGGATATGTAAAGAGAGTGCATCCTTTTAGTTGCTGTGAATGTCGCTGTGATGACTACAATACACAGAAGTCTCTCTTGTTGATGACTGACTACTTCAAGTATGAACACAGGACTTGTGCAGCTGGATCACATGGTGGTTCAATGTTAAGTTGTTGGTTTTTTTTTTTTTAAGGAAATTCCATATTGATTTAAATAGTGGCTGGACTGTATTAGAGTTTCTTTAATCTCTTTACCACATAGTATTACATATAATAGCCCTTCTAACTGGGAGAAATGAGATAAAACTAGTTTTGAGCAAAGGTCCTGTTTCACAATTTCTCGTTTCTCCTGTCTGGAATCTCTTATCATCCCCTCCGCTTTTCTCATTATGGCAAAGTCCTACACACATTTAGTAACATAGTTCTCTAGAGATCTCAATATCCAAGAAGCCATTCCAAACCATGTCAAACAGAGAGGGGCTTGTGTACACTGAACCTGTATGCAACTTAGCAGTCCTACCAGCATAGCCAATGATGTTCTGTCTGGTACTGTGGTCATGTGAGTATTGTTCTCTCCCACTGGACACCAAGGTGAATGAATGTTTAAAAGAAAAGCATAACAAATAAGGACAAGAACTTAACCTTGTCTCTAAACCCAGAATATCTACAACTTTAGTTCTTAATATTATTATTGACATTAGTATCTCTGTAAAAAAATAAAATAGCATCTAAGAAATCAGCATGTTGTATTTGCAGTAAATTTTCAAAATATAATGTATCTAATAAAGACTTTCACATATTTTTGCTGTCACATAAAGTATCACCTACAATATGTTAGAGATTAGCAAGTCATTCCACAGCTAACAAATACATTTTCTCTGTGGGAAAGAGTTTCCAGCCACACATACCGAGTTATTTAAGGAAATCTAAAACACAAATAATCAACATTCCATAAATAACATAAAAATCCACCCTCAAGTACTTGTTTTTCTCCCTGCATTTGGGATGCACAACTGTTCATCATTGGGGCTTTTGGTTAATCTTTCAAACCTAACATTAATGCTCATTAGAGGCTCATCTATGTTTTTAAGCCTTTTTCATGGTTATTTCATATATTATTAGTAACAAAGAGACTTCAGGGAGTTTTGGCTTGCACCACATTTTATAAGCAAAGCTGGACTTTTTCAAAAAACATGAACATCTCCGGCATCTTGAAATACACACTATAAAAAAAGATTCTGTAGGTCCTTGCTATGGTAAAAAGTTCTATGTTTAGCCATCTAGAAGTAGTATTTTAATGATTTAAGTTAAGAAATTATCATAAAAATCAAACCAAAATGCTTACCTATGCTATTAAGTTTATAGGTATGTTTATAATTTAGTGAAATGATCGATATACAAAGGTGAACTTTTATAGACATGATCCCCAGGAAGGCAAGGTATTTCAATGTCTTTGAAGTGATGACCTAAATAGACCCCTCCCCATCAGACAAGAGCATCGATGCTCATAAGAAATCAAGGATGAGGAAAGGGGAACAATATATGGTAAAACATAAGAAATGAGAAGGAAAATAGTAGTGTATCTATTATGTCAGCTATGAAAAATTATCCATCTGCTCCAGAAACTCAATCAATAATGGCTCTACTAGGTGATATCTCCACAAACAGTTTATAGGGGTCCTTTTCCTCCAAATCAAATTCTTGCTAGCATTTATCTGCACAAATATAAAAGCAAACATGCCAGGAAGCCAGATATTTAATGTTAGAACATCTGCCCTCTTATGTCCACCAATATAAACCATTTTATTTAATTTCTCCCACATCCACATATATTTATTTGGCTCACCCAGACATTACATTCGTAATGACCAGTGTTTGTTTTTTACTATTTTGTTACTCCTGTGAAAAGGATTCAGTCTCATTATAGACCATACCCCATGCACATTTCTTGCTATATTTTCAGTTAACTGTAATCTAATTATTAAATTAAAAAGTCCATAAGCAACAACTTTGTAGATTTTAAATGTTTTTTCTTATATTACATTGTTATTATTGATCTATTGATTACTAATTATCATTGTAGATCAAGCCTAATCATAGGAATATTTGTACAGGATGGGTTAGCAGAGTTCCTGAAGATGGGGTCATATAAAACTAAGACAAGACAGACTAGTGTCTGTCAGAAAGGGACAAAGAGTAAAAGGAAGAGTGTTTCAGACTGAAAGAGGTTCCCCCTGTACAAATGTGTGAGGGTTAGTGAGCTTAGAGAGCATGGAGTCACGGAACCTAAAGAAGTTCTTCGTGGTGGCACTGGACCTTGTTTTGAGTAATGTTCTCATCACCCTACTGTATAGCTTAAGCACTGTTGTGATAGTCCATGGTAATCCCATCTTATTTCCCACATCCACAACTCTTCACCTGGGAGTTTCACTAAGGAGATGGCTCAAAGTCCTGTGGATCTAGTTAACCAGGTACAGCTCTTGCCTTATGACAAATGAGAAGAGGAGGATAAATACATAATCTTAGGTTCCCCATCCCTCAAGATCATTCTTGTTTTATCCTACCCTCTTTCCCAGAATTCCCTGTTGAACTGAAATCCAGTCAATCAGCAGGCTTAATTTAACACTGCTTATGAATTCCCCTACTGATTCTTCTTGGAGTCACATCCAAAACAAGCTACTTGAGTTCACAGCCATGCTCAGGGTCTGCTTCTGGGGAGGCCAGTGTAAACAAGAGAATGTTAAGCCATTGACTGTGTATTATGTTCTTCTGGTACAAACAACAGATGGTGACTCTAGCTCTATAAATAGAAAAGTCAATGGCCTGGCTGGAAAAATACAAGGAAGTTCATAGGAGTGACAGTGATACCACAAGCCATAGAAAATACAGGCAGGAGAGAGCCCTGGGGATCTCAGCCAGAAACACAGACTCTAAACAAGGGCCATTGTGTTATAATGACTCACTAACCTACTTCCTGGAGTTTCCCTCCCACCATCAGGTTGGGAGTGTTTAAGGAAATGCAAACACTAATTACCCTGATTTGATCATTGCAGGTTGTACACATGTACTTGTCACACAGTTCTATGAAGGTCACTTGCAATGCTGAGAGTAACCTTCCAAAGTAGAAAGTTAGACACCATAAATGAAAGAAGACAGCAAGGAGTCTGGGCAGGAAGAAGGACAAGTAATAGTAGTGGAATCAAAATACAAATACCCTGACTTATTACAATGATGTATCAACTTCAGACACACCTTCATTTGGAACCAAATTAAATTTGTGATAACTTCTGTATTTGAGACAAAGTATGTTTAGTTCATTAGCCTTTATTATATGTCTCCCTTTTCAGTTGATATATAATCTCAATCATAAGAAGTATGTTTTGTATATAGTTGTGTTTTAAAATTGTAAATGCCCAGCATTCATTATTCCAATCAATATGAAGAACAAACCCATCACCTGCTCTTTGTATTCAGTAACACCTTCTCCATGCTACGGCTCTCATTTTTAACAACATAACTTAGTTTTGTATTTTTAGAACATAGCATAAATTGAGCCATTCTGAATGTATACTCTCTTTTGGTTGATGTCACTCCTCAACATTACTTTTTCTCAGTGGTTTGAATTTAACCCAGAGCTTTGTCATGCTGAGTAAGTCCTCTAAGACTGAGCCAAACTCCCAGCACTAACATAATTAATGTTTTTGAGATAATTCTATGTAATTATATTAGTAAATGTTCTATTTTCCTCTTCCTTTTTTCTAAGTAACACATAATAATTGCAGATATTCATTAGTACACTGAAATAATTTCTTAAATGTACACAATATTCAATGATCAAATAAGAATAATTAGAATTTACATCAATTTTCATGGTCTGTGTTGAGAACCTGCAAACAATTCTCTTCTAGGTTTTTATATATATACAATAACTGGTTATAAACTATGGTCATCCAACTAAACTACAACTTCATCCTGTTTCCCTTTTTAACTTTATTAAACATTCCTCTGTCTTAATATCTCAGTGTTTGTTTATTCACCTATCAATGTTCTTTGAGCTGTTTTCAGTTTGGGGTACAGTGAATAAATCTTCTCTAACTTTCATGTATGAACCTTTTTCTGCATCTGTTTTAATTTCTCACTGAGAGAATTTAAGAAGAGAATTAGTGGGTTAAATACTGATCTGTTATTGAAACAAATTGAGTATAATATTAGAGATGAGGAGACAGATGTTTATACCCTTATCAATGTGACTTTGGCTGAGATTATTGTGTTGAGGAGTCCAAGCTACCATAGAAAATCCTAGAGACAAATGGTTATTTTCTCAAAATTCTGGAGACTGGAAGTTTAGAGTCACAATGCCAGTCTGGTAGAATTCTGATAATAACTCTCCTTGACTGCAAACTGCTATTTTTCTGCTAGGCTCCATGTAGAGAAAGCTCCTGAGTTATCTTAACAATTCACATGCAAACTGAGAGAACCTCATTTTAACTGGAGGAAGATGTGTGGCCAGGTTTGCACCACAGGTAGCAAATCTATTCATGGGTTGGTCCTATTTAGAGATATGTGCAGTTGGTGAGTAGTAATTAAATTCCAGAATTTATGCCATACCTGAATGACAATCTCACTTTAATTATGATCCCACTATTCTCTTTGCATTTTAGTCTCCAATCGACATGTCAAATACCAACTAAAGGAGTCAAGAATGCAGAGGTTTTGGAAGAATAGAATGCAGGTAATGGACACATGAGTCATGAAGGAGGTTATAAAGCTAATTGTTTTGCTAGGTTTAACTTTTCAATGAGCATGTCTGTGTAAACAAGTACATGAAGTACAATAAATGATAGTGAAGGTATAAAATCCATTGTGAAGCTCCATAGTTTCAGAATGGCTATTCTAACTGTATAGAAGTTCATTGAAATTTATATACTTTGGGTCTGGATAATTTCACTGTGATATATAGATATAGACATAGATATATAGATATCTCACATATATACATATATGGTTCTTTGCAATAAAGTTTTAATTATTAAAAATAAGAATATTTCCCATTATACATTTTATTATGGTTAAACATCATAAAATTTACTATCTTAGCCATATTTCAAATGTAGGCATCAATCATGGTAAGTATATTTCCATTATCATAAAACCAAAAAACAAGTTCTCTAAAAATTTCATCTTACAAATTGAAACTTTCTATCCATTCTACTACTACCCTGTTCTGCTGGCCCAAGCTCCTGGCAATGACCATTCTACTTAGTGTTTCTGTAAACTCTACTACTTCATAGAGCTCATATAAGCAGGCCCACATGGTCTTTGTTTTTGTAGGAGTGGCTTGTTTCAATTAGCAGAATGTCTTAAAGAGTTTCACCTGGGATATAGTATGTGATAGAGTTTTCTTCAAAATTGTTTTTAAGCATTTACTTATTTAATAGAATGAAGCTGAGCCACTTTGGCTTGGAGCTCTCTGATGGTATTATCCATTGCTTTTGCTTGTGAAATTGTGGATTATTTGAATTCCTTCATAGATTTAAATTCTTCTTGAAAGGACTCTATCACTTTCCATAATGTAGAATTGTCATCGTTTTCATGTGTGGTGAGGTGGTCAGGACTCACTGCACTAGCTTGGTTTGTTAGAGTCATATCTTCCTGACTTCTGTTGTTTCTGGTTTTTCTCTGACCTTTAGCCATTTGGTTGTTCTTGGCTGCTTGTTCCTGGTGCCTTCTGGGTTTGGCATGTGGAGGTCAGAGGACAACCTGCAGGTGTGGGCTCTCCCCTTCTACCATGTGAATTCCAAGATAAAACTCAAGTCATTAGTCTTGGTGACAGACACTTCTGCCCACTAGACAAACCTGCCACCCCAAATTTCCTTCTGTTTAAAGACCGAATGATGTTTATAGGTACACACTCCTATATCATCTACAGATGTATATTTGACAAACTTCTACCTCTTAACTATTAGGAATAATGTTGCAGAGAACATGTGAATACTGCTATTGTCAATACACTGACAATAGTATCCTTTGAATAAATATCCTGAAGTAGGAATGCTTTATCATATGATAATCCTGTTTGTACTTTGTGGGGAACCCTCCATGTTGTTTCCATAGCACTTATACCTTGGTGGCAATTTCCATTCCCACCAAGAATCCATAAATGCTTCAGTGTCCTCATATCTTTGCCCAAACTCATGGAATTGTATGGATAGAATGTATGTGTGTGTTCATATCAAAAGAGAAATTGCCTAATGTATATGAATTAATATAATTGTGTTTAATGTTGTAATCATTATTATTTTATTATATGTGTATGGGTGAATGTGTGCTTGGATGTCTGCGTACCTTGTGCACTCCTGATACTCCTAATATCCACAGAGACCAGAGGAAGGCATCAGATCCCATGGAAATAGAGCTAAGGATATCTGTGAGCTGGGAAGAGAGCACAGGCCTTCTGGAAGAGCAGTCAGTGTTCCTAACCACTGAGCAATCTCTTCATGCCCTCATGGTTATTTTGTTTGTATTTATATCATGATTCCTGCCACTGAACATCTTTTCAAATGATTGGTCATTTTTAATATTCTTCAGAGATGTCTATTCATATACTTTACAAATTTTAATAAGGCTATTTTCTTATAATTGTTGAATTATAAGACTTAATCCTTAGTAAATATACAGAGTGCATATTTCTTATTCTTCAGATTGTGTCTTCATTCATTTGGTTGTGACAACTGAAGCACAAGTTTTTAACTTTTACATAATTACATTTACTTTTTCTCCTGATTTCTGTTTTCTTGAGAATCATTGCTGAGTCCAATATTAAGAACACTTTCCTCAGTGTATTTCTCACAAGCGTTCTAGAGATTTGGGTCATATTCAGTATTTTGAGTAATTTTTATGTATAACATATAGTCTAACTTCACTATTTTGAATGGAAATATCTAGCTCCCCAAAGCTCTTGGTTGAGCATGATTGACCTTTTATTTATCTCAGCACTTGTCAAAGATCATCTGATCATATAAATGAGGATACATTTCTGAGATTTCTATCCTATTCCACTGGTCTGTTGTTAGTCTGTCTTTCTGTCATGCTACTTTTTATATTGTCTTTTTTGTACCACTTTGAAATCAGGACAAATCATAGTTCTTATTCTTTCATAAAATTTTTTTGGCTATTTAGCGTTCATGGAGTTTCAGATGAATTTTACAATGAATTTTTCTGGTTTTGAAAGTGTCATTGAGCTGTCAATGATATTTAATGCTTCACTTATTTATTCAAGAAACTTCCACTGAGTTCTTGCTATGACCACATATATGCAAGTATCAAAGTTGCAGAGATAAACAATGCATGAAATTCACCTTCAAGGGCGGAAGATTTGGAATCCACCAACGGAAACTCATTTATAATAACAGACTTCATGGATTGAGTGTGCTGGAGGGAGCAGACAAGGGAATGCTTCCAGAAAAGACATCTAGGTAGAAATGGGAAGTGTGAGCAGAGTAAGATAAGGAAGTACACTTCCTTATAACAGATAACAGAGTCACTATTATCTGTGCCTTAGAGTGATGAAGAGAGAGACTCTACAATGATTTCATGAACTTTATACAAAAGCTACCCAAACTCCATAGTGCAGTGTAAAAGCTACATACGAATATACTCTGAGGATGCTTATACTTAAAATGTATAATCTATATATAAATATACTTTGATAGTTCTAATAATTAAAATCTGTATTGATCTCTTTTTATATATGAAGCACAAAGCACGTGAACATGTGTGTGCATTGCCTGATTAACCCTTACCCTAATATTATAAGATGAACAATACCACTATTTTCAACCTATATATGAGAAAACAAAAGCTTGGACAGTAAGTAACATGCCTAAGGTCATGTAGTTAATTAAGGCAAAGCCAGCATTCAACCATCATTCAATTGCAAAAATACAGCTTCTTCAAAGAGCAAATATATTGGTTAACTTATTCCAGGGTATCTGAAGAAGGGATTCAAAAAAGTCTAAAATATGCATGTTGAAAAGAAACCCACAGATTACTCAGGCTGAATATGTCTGACATGTTTCATGCTGGTAGAATTATTGCTATCGGTTTATGTGTTATTATGTGAATCCTCCTTGGTTTCAGGGAGGATTTTTCTGTCAGCACTGTAACACAACTGCCCCTAACATCCTGATCAAATCTGCAGAGGTTATAGGAAGGCTAACATCTAGGAGCACTGACTTACTTCCTTAATTACTGAACAAAGTACAAATGGTCACCAGAGGAAAATAAAATGCCTCCCTTTATTAACTAGACAAATACAAAGGAAAAATTATGGTTTCTAAGCAAGGTTCATCTTGCAGTAACTCCTGAGCAAATTTACTTCTGCTAGACGGGAATGGATGATAATATTTTAAAGATAAATTAAAAATACGAAGGATTAGATATTCCCTGTAATGTGAAGCTAAAGCTTATTAGTCATGGTGAATGATAATGTATAACTTGTATTGAACAAGCTCAGTGTCCATGATCAGTATAGGAATAATTTTGTATTTGTGTGCTTCTATTAGAGTCTCCTCACTTTGTTTATACTCCAGAGAGCTCTTTGGCAGTTTAATCAAATTGTGGGCCATGGTAACTTAGGAATTTTGTTTGGCCCTACACATCCCATCACCTCCCATACACGCACCTGTTGTTTCAGATGTTTCAAAAACTACACATAATAAATTTAAAGCTTTAAATGGTAAAAAAAATAAAATAAAATCTCCCTTCAAAAGAGAATTCTCTTCTGTCTTTGTTTCAATTCTTGATGCAGACATAGAGCGAGATTTCAGAAATTGTTGTCATTTATGTTCCATAGTGAAATTCAGAGGCAGATGCTGGTAACATCACAAAGACAGTCTCTTTTTGTTCTTTTGCATGCATGCTTCTTTCATTTCTAGGGTGCAGCTAGAGTAGGTAATGAAAAATTAACCCTCTGGGGCCCACAGATGTTTGCATTGTTGAGGTTAAGCATAGTTCAAATGCTTATATGAACGTCAGATTTTGCTGTGTAAGAATCACATCTTCAATGTTTACATTCTTATTTTTTTCAGTACAGGAATGGAAGCAGTTCTCTGGGACTTGGATGCAGACATATAGCTAAATCTCAGAAAATATCACCAATTTTAGTGTTAAGAAAGAAGAAAACAGATCTACATACATAAATCCGCATGTGCACTCACATTCAGGTGTTTGGGGAAGTGTTACGGCTTTTGATATGCTTGTATCTTTTATTTGTCAAAGACATCTCAGGATTTTTTGCTCCTTCTTTTTTCCTTAAAAGAAATGAAGACCATTTAAGCAAACTGGTTGTCAGAAATATTGTGCTAGTAAATATAGTGTGTAAAAGATTGGGGCAAAATGTTAAAATAGTATTTCTTTGCTTTCTCTCCATTTTAACCCAAAGTTGATTAAACGATGTTGTCAGTAACTGAAGGGAAGCCGGGATAACGTAAGAATACATCAAGTGGAAAAAAAATGCATTAAGTCAAGGGAACAATATTCTGCAAGCAGTGCTGAGCTGTGACATTAAGAAATAAAATTTAAACAAGGAAAGGGGGAAAAATGAACCTAGGTCTGACTGCAAGACTCTTCTGACATTCTTAAACTTAAGCATGTATTCAAATATGAGACATATAGTAGTATATCTAGAATATATACATGCATACATATATTCAGTATGGATATACTATGATCGGTGGACTTCAGTCTTTTCACGACAGGTGAACCCTTGCACGAAAGAATATACTATCCTCAGTGTGACACCAGGTTAAATTAGACTCACGTGGTGTCCTTCATGAAAACAGCAGAAGTACATTAGGATAGAATTGCTGGAATTAGCCTTTCCTTGCTCTGATTTCTAAGAGGGCAAGATCAAAGACCAGGTCCCATAAATATCCACTAAAATAAAAACAGAAATTTCTTAGTCCTGGGAAGGAGCTCCAGGAAAATTACCTCCTCCCTTTTCGTACAAAACACTGTCAGAAAATCCCTTTCATCTAGATCTGTTTTTAATATATTACCTATAATTCAAATGAGAAGTGGCTTGGTTGATTGGTGGGGGGATGGGGTCTTTAGTTGTAGGAAAAACAAAAGAGAAGAAGCAGAGTTTTAGAGCTGGTAGATAAAGCTACCCAGTGCTGTATGTAACATTTTCAAATGCTGGACCGACCCCAATCCCTGACTGCCTTAGCTGAGACCTAGCATTGCGCTTATTTATTCCTGTGCATTATCCTGTAATGGTCCCAGAGAGATGATCGTCTTTCGGCACCATCTGCTACCAGGAAAAACAAGAACATACACTACACCTGTTACAAGCTTCCCTGCGATCTACAAAATTTCTCTGGGCAAAAATGGTAAATGATGTAAGCAATAAGTAGGAACCTACCAGATGCTAGGGAGAGACGGGTACAGACTCTGGCAAATTCTAAGCATGTTCTTAACTGGTATTGAAAGCAAATAGTTTGTCCACGTAAAGTAATGTGATGTACATGTCAGGGCTTAATACCAAAATTATGGCTGACAAGTTTACTAAAGACTGTCTTGGGCTTTGCATTCTGCTGACACAACTCCTTCCAGAAAGACTGGCAAATGCATATGTGATACATTGACTGAAAACCACAGAAGTTATTCGACATCGGTATTTGTGAAGCACATCTATGCTCATTGAATAACAAAACCAGGTACCATTCTAAGAAAAAAAGAAAGCAGCCCTCCCTTTTCACCAGGGCAGAGTAAGCAATGTTCTCCTTTAAAGTCAGTGTCCCAGCTCTTGTATCATCTACTTCTGTGCGTTCACCATGTATTCATTGCTTACTGCAGCCCAGGAGCAACACTGAGTTTAAGCCAACTTTCTAGGTGCTCCTCCGTGATAGATCTTCCCTCCCTCCCCCGCGCGGCTGTCACGTCCCTCTCGACCAGCAAGAAATGACGCAACTCGCAAAAGCTCTTCTCCTGCAGTTTATTCAGGTCCCTTGAAAACAATCTTCCGAATAATGGGGCAGACCCAACCCACAGGCTAAATACTAATTAGACAGCCAATCAAGTAAAGCCACGTAGTGCAATCTTAGAGGCCCACGTATGCGGAAGAAAGCCAGATCAGCGGTCTTTGCCAAATATGGACTTGTTTACCACCGAGAGCGCTCACCGTCGGGCTGGTGGAAGGCGGAGACCAGCGCCATCTTTAAGGCGCGGCACGTCGCAGCTCTCTACACGCGGCCATAAACACCCCCAAGTGCTATTCCTGCACATGGAGCTCTATGAAAACTACACTGTAGAAAAACTTCCTGGTCCAGGAAAAAAAAAAATTACCTGGTGCAAAACATGTTCTACTGTCTTACGAATATTGCTTTATCAAAAGCTGCTGTGTTTACTTGATTAGCAATGAATCACACAAAGAATCACTTATTGATGTCAGTTGCAACCTTAGCATTGTATTAGATGATTATGAAGAATATTAGGAGCAATTAGCTTTTTTTGGAAACCTATTCTATACCAAATCTTTTCTGGACAGCTGAGGCAGTCACATAATAACTATAATTTCAAGTTGTGCCTCATTGTTGCAGTAGGTAGCACATCAGCCTCAAGTGATATGCTGTAGACTATGAATCTTATGTGAATAGAAACAGGGGAAAGAACATAGTGGGCTGGACCTACCAGGACAGGGTTCGTGGAAGAGGTAAATCTGAACTCAGAGATGGAAGATGGAAGGACATTCCAAAGAGAAGTGATGACAGTTGGCCTGGAAGAGTGGTGTGGATGAATCAATGAAAAGCTAACATCAGAGCCAGCATTATTGTATGAGCATATGTGTGTATGTATGTGAGCATGTGTGTGTTGTCACTCAGGACATGTGCAAGTATTGAGTTGAGATAGAGCAGATAATAAAACATTAGTAGCAGAGACTGGGAACCATTTCCAGAATAGATAAATACAGGAGAACTACTAAGTAAAGAGGTGTAGTTGGTTAGAAGCAATAAATTGTAATATTTCATAGCACCATAGGACAATCATGGTTGACAATTCATTGAATGTTTTAAAAGGAGCTAGTAGCATCTTATAAATTTCCAATGCAAAGAATTGACATGACTGTAATAACGGATAGACCAATTATTCTGATATAACAAGTATGTATGTATATATATATATATATATATATATATATATATGACACCATATCTTATAAATATATGCAATTACTATGTCTATTATAAATAAAATATATTGAATTTCCAAGATGGCAGCACACAGCCCAGACTGTATACCAGTAACAGGAGCTCAGTAACTGCAGAAAGAGTGAGAGAACACACCACTGACCTTGAAACATCCACATCTGTATTTCTCGCAGACTGAGGAGAAACCCCATCCACACTCCCCAGATTACAGAGACACACAGATTCCTGTCATTGGTCCCCCAGACCTGCCCACCTCACTGAAGTCAGATCCTAGCTCCCTGTGATGCAGGGCCCCAGTTTCTGGTCACCAGGCACTTTCTGTGTTCCCCAAGAAACCTTTTCCAAGGGGTCACCCTATGAGCCCCAGGGTCATTTGCCCTGGTATCAGGCCTTCAGGGGCTTATTGAGTCCAGAGAGACCTTCTCAGGGAGTTCTCCCTCTGAGCCACAGAGACACTCAGACAGGCTTCAGGCCCCCAGGTGACTCCATGCTGCCTCCAGAAGAGCCCTATTAAAGAGGTGTCCCTACATCATTTACAGAGGTACTTCCCCCAATTTCCCTGCCTCTGGCCTTCAGGTGCTTCCAGTGACCCAGGCCAAACGCCTAGCACAAGAGACATTCAGTCAGGCTTATGGTCTCCAGGCACCTCAGTGCCCCCAGGAGAGCTTCTCTTAGAGGTCTTCCTCTGAGTTTCAGGGATTCTTGCCCAGGCCTCCAGCCACCAAGTGTGTCTCCGAGATAGCTTCTCAAAGAGGCCATCTGCTGGGCCCCAGCCCGGCATCAGCTTCAGTCCTCCAGGTATGTCCTACATATAAAGAGAGCTTCTCCGAAGTGGTCTTCCTCTGAGTCCCAGGGAATCTTGCACTGTCCTCTGACCTCTGGCTTCTAGATACTTCCTGTATCTCTGACAGAGCTTCTAACCATCTCTGAAAGGCCATCCCCTGGAGTCACAGGGAAGTAGGACCCTGTATTTGGCCTCTCCAGGCACTTCCCCATTTCTCTGAGAGAACATCTCCTCAGCTACAGCCTTCAGTCTGCAGCCCTATTCACCTTTGTGAAGATCCCCTCTGGCTCTCAGGATCATACAAGAACACACAACTTTCAGACCAAGACTCTTTTCTGGGTACCAAGTCTAGTGAGCACCAGGAACAAACAACCGTCAACAGGGACAATCAGATGGCAAAAGGCCAAAGAAAGAACACAATCAACAAAAACCAGTTCAATATGGCACCACCAGAACCCAGCTATCCTAGTACACCAAGCCCAGACCATCATAACACAGCTGAAACACAAGAAAATGATGAAAAATCTATACTTATGAAAATGATAGAGGCCTTAAAAGAAGAAAATAAATCCCTTAAAAAATTTAAGGAAATCACAATACAACAGATGAAAGTACTGGAGAGATCCCTTAAATAAATCCAGGCAAACATAAACAAACAGGAGAAGGAAAAGGAGAAAAAAATACAGGCAAAGATAATCAATCTGGAGAAGGAAATGAATGAATCAGTACAAGACCTGAAAATGGAAACGTAAGCATTAAAGAAAATGCAAGCAGTGACAATCCTGGAGGTGGAAAACAAAGGAAAAGGAACAGGAACTACAGGCACAAGCATCACCAACAGGATAAAAGAATTTCAGGCATGGAAGATTCAGTCAAAGAAATTGATTCATCTGCCAAAGAAAATTAAAAAAGTAAAAAATTCCTCACCCAAAACATCCAAGAAAACAAGAACTCAAAGAAAAGATGAAACCAAAGAATAATATAAATAGAGAAAATATAAGACCCCCCCACTCCAAGGACCAGAAAACATTTTGAACCAAATAATAGAAGAAAAATTCCCAAGCCTAAAGAAAGAGATGCCCATAAATGCTCAGGAGGCTTACAGAACACCAAATAGATTAGACCAGAAAAGAAATTTCTCCAGCCACATAATAATCAAAACATTAAACATATAGAGCAAAGAAAGAATAGTAGAAGCTGTAAGAGAAAAGGTCAAGTAACATATAAAAGCAGATGCATGAGAATCACACCTAACTTTTCTTTTACAACTCTGAAAGCCAGAAGGGCCTGAGCAGATGTCTGGCAGACCATAATAAGCCACAGATGTCAGCACGGACTACTATACCCAGCAAAACTTTCAATTACCATAGATGGAGAAAATAAAATATTACATGACAAAACCAAATTTAAACAATATCTAACTACAAATAAAGCCCTACAGAAGATCCTAGAAGGAAAACTCCAACTCAGAGAAGATAACTATACACAAGAAAAAACAGTAAACAAATAACCCCACTGCAGTAAAATTAAAAGAAATACACAAACACATTACCATCACCTACATCAAAATTACTCAAAATAATAATCAATGGTTATTAATATCTCTCAACTTCAATGGACTCAACTCCCAAACAAAAAGATATAGGCTTGCAGAATAGATTTGGAAACAAGACCAATCATTGTGCTGCATACAAGAAATGCACCTCACCAATGAAGATAGACTTTACCTCAGAGTAAAGGGATGGAAAAAAGGTTTTCCAAGAAAACAGTCTCAGGAAGAAAGTTGAAGTAGCCGTCCTAATAATAAATGAAATAGACTTTTAACTGAAATTAATCAAAAAAGATAGGGAAGTGCACAACATACTCATCAAAGGAAAAATACATCAAGATGGCATCTCAATACTGAACATTTATGCCCCAAATACAAGGGCAGCCACATTTGTAAAAGAAACATTACTAAAGCTTAAACCACACATCAATCCCCACACATTAATAGTGGGAGACATCAACACCCCACTGACACCAATGGACAGGTCATTGAGACAGAAACTAAACAGAGAAATAATGAAACTAACAGAGGTCATGAACCAAATGGACCTAACAGATATCTACAGAACATTTCACCCAAACACAAAAGAACATACCTTCTTCTCAGCATCTAACAGAACCTTCTCCAAAATTTACCATATAGTCATTCACAAATCAAGCCTCAACTGATACAGGAAATTGAAATAACACCTTATATCTTATCAGATTACCATGGATTAAAGCTGGACTTCAACAATAACAGAAACAACAGAAAGCCTACAAATTCATGAAAACTGAACAACTCTCTACGCAATGATTTCTGGGTCAGGGAAGAAATTAAAAGCTTTTTAGAATTCAATGAAAATGAAGGACCAGCATACCCAAACTTATGGGACATAATGAAAGCAATGCTAAGAGGAAAGTGCTTTCAAAAAGAAATTAGAGACAGCTCATATTAGCAACCCAAGGGCACAGATGAAAGCTCTAGAAAAAAAGAAGCAAACACTTCCAAGAGGAGCAGACAGCAAAAAATAATCAAACTCAGGGCTGAAATGAATAACTTAGAAACAAACAGAACAAAAGAAAGAATCGACCAAACCAAGAGCTGGTTTTTTGGAAAAAAAAATCAACAAAATAAACAAACCCTTAACCAAACTAACAAAAGGCAGAAGAAAATATCCAAATCAACAAAATAACAAATGAAAAGGGGGAAACAACAGTAGACACTGAGTAAATCCAAAAAATCATTAGGTCTTACTTCAAAAACCCGTACTCCTCAAAACTGGAAAACCGAAGTGAAATGGACAATTTTCTTGATATATTCCACATACCAAGGTTAAATCAAGATCAGCTAAACAAGTTAAACAGTCCTATAACCCCTATGGAAATAGAAGCCATCATTAAAATCTCACAACCAAAGCAAAAACAAAAACCCCAAGACCAGATGGTTTGGGCATAGAATTGTAGCAGACCTTCAAAGAAGAACTAATACCAATACTCTTCAAACTCTTCCACAAAATAGAAACAGAAGAAACACTTCCAAATTCTTTCTATGAGGCCCACAGTCACCTTGATACCTAAACTACACAAAGACCCAACAAAGAAAGATAATTTCAGACCAATCTCCCTTATGAACATGAATGCAAAAAATACTCAATAAAATACTTACAAATCAAATCCAAGAACACATCAAAAGTATCATGTACCATGATCAAATAGACTTCATCCCAGGAATGCAGGGGTGGTTCAGCATATGAAAATCCATCAATGTAATCCATCATATAAACAAAATGAAAGAAAAAACTACATGATTATCTCATTGGATGTCAAAAAAAGCATTTGACAAAACCCAACACCCCTTCACATTAAAAGTCTTGGAGAGATCAGGCATACTAGGATCCATACCTAAACATAAGGCCTTATATAGAAAGCCAGTAGCCAACATCAAATTAAATGGAGAGAAATGTAAAGCATTTCCACTAAAATCAGGGATAAGGCAAGGCTGCCTACTCTTTCCAAATCTCTTCAGCATAGTACTTGAATTTCTACCTAGAGCAATAAGGCAAGTAAAGGAGATCAAGGGGATAAAATTGGAAAGGAAGAAGTCAAAGTATCCCTATATGTAGATATGATAGTATACATAAGTGACCCAAAAATTCCAATATAGAACTCCTTCAGCTGATAGACATCTTCAGCAATGTGGCTGGATACAATTTTAATTCTAAAAAATCAGTAGCCCTTCTTCACACAAAAGATAAATGGGCTGAGAAGAAATTAGGGAAATAGAACCATTCACAATAGCCACAAATAATATAAAAATATGTGGGGGGTAACTCTAACCAGTCAAGTGAAAGATCTGTATAACAAGAACTTCAATCTCCTGAAGAAAGAAATTGAAGAAGATATCAGAAGATGGAAAGATCTCCCATGTTCATGGGTGGGTAGAGTTAGCATAATAAAATGACCATCCTACCAAAAACAATGTACAGATTCAATGCAAGTCCTATCAAAATTTCAACACAATCCTTTACATTCCTTGAAAGAACAATTCTCAACTTCATATGGAATAACAAAAAATCCAAAATAGCTAAAACAATCCTATATAATAAAAGAACATCTGGAGGCATCACCATCCCTGATTTCAAGCTGTATTACAGAGCAATAGCAATAACAACATCATGGTACTGGCATAGAAACAGACTGGAATCTGTTGATCAATGGAATCCAATTGAAAACCCAGAAATAAACCCACATGCCTATGGTCAGTTAATTTTTGACAAGAATTCAAAACAATACAATGGGAAAAAGAAAAGCATCTTCAACAAATGGTGCTGGTCTAACTGGATGTCAACATGTAAAAGGATGCAAATATTAATCACCCTGCACAAAACTTAAGTCCAAGTGGATCAAAGACCTCAACATATAACCAGACACACAAAATCTAATAGGAGAGAAACTGAGGAAAAACCTAGAACTCATTAACACGAGTACCAACTTCCTGAACAGAAGACCAATAGCTCAGGCTCTAAGGCCAACAATCAATAAATGGGACTTCATGAAACTGAAAAGCTTCTGTAAGGCAAAGGACAATGTCATTAGAACAAAATGGCAGCCTACAGATTGGGAAAAGATCTTCACTAATGCCACATCTGACAGAGGGCTAATATTAAAAAAATATTTTTAAAACTTGAGAAATTAAACACCAAGACCAAATAATCCAATCAAAAAATTGTGTACAGAGTTAAACTGAGAATTAACAAAGTGGAATCTCTAATGTCCCAGAAGCACTTGAAGAAATGCTCAACATCCTCAGTCATCAGGGAAATGCAACTCAATACAACTCTGAAATTCCATCTCACACCTGTCAGAATGGATAAGATTAAAAACCCAAGTGACAGTACATGCTGGTGAGGATGTGGAGAAAGGAAACTACTCCTCCATTGCTGGTGGGAGTAGAAACTTGTACAACCATTTTGGAAATCAATTTGATGATATCTGAAAAAATTGGGAACATTTCTACCTCAAGACCCAGTCATACCATTCCTGGGCTTAAATCCAAAAGATTCTTCACCAAACCACAAGAATATCAGCTGAACTATGTTCATAGAAGCTTTATTCATAATAACTAGAAACTGGAAACAACCCAGATGCCCTTTAACCAAAGAATGGATAATAAAAGCTGTGGTATATTTACACAGTGGAATACTACTCAGCTATTAGAAACAAGGAAATCATGTAATTTGCAACCAAATGGATGGAACTAAAAAATCTCATCCTGAGTGAGCTAACCCAGACCCAGAAAGATACACAAAACATGTACTTACTTATAACTGGATTTTAGCCATATAGTACAGGATAACTATCCTAAAACCCACAGACTCAAAGGAACAGGAACCTAACATAACATTCTTAGGAGAAACTCCACCCAGCAGTGGATCAAAATATGCTGGAATACTGAGAGTCGTGTGTAAGAGAGGAAGGAGGAATAGAGAAACCCAGAGGGGACAAGATCAACACATGAAGATCAACAGAACCAACCAGCCTAGGCCCCTAGAGGCTTATGGACACTGAAACACTAGCCAAAAAAGGAAGAAAAAAGCATACATAGACCAGACAAGGCCCCCCATACACATTATATGGATGATAGGCAACTTAGTCTTCAAACAGATCCTTTAGCAAGGGGAGACAGGGTGCAGTCTACGATGGGCCTCAGTAGAAGAAACTCTTAGCCCTCATATAGCTGAGGAACTGAAAGGGGCTGATATGTGGGGGTCCCCCTCACCTGAGGAGAAGGGGAAAGAGGGTGGGAAGGTGGAACAGGAGGGGAGGGGTAATGTGATTGAGATGTAACTTGAATAAATAAATTTTGAAAAATAAAATAAAGCAAATGTAAATGAGAGAGACAAAGACAGACTATTTAATTCTTTAATGATATATATTCACAATATAATCTTGACATAATTGCTTTGTGGGAAAATATCAAATTGCCATAGCATGCTTTTATATATTACAAGCAAATATAAGTAAAGTCCTCAAACCAAAACTATAATAGCATTTTGTGGAAAGTTGGTACTTTTGAATAGATAGTATTAGCAACAAGTGAATATCTTGTTTATTAATTTTGTTAATCTTTCACATTTCTGTATGAGAATTCTGTAGAAATGGCTGTAACATATTTAAATGTTGGAAAATGTAAATGAACCAATAACAATAATGCTCTCACAGGAAACATATCTAGGCACTGTTAAGGAATGCCAAATAAAGACAGTTTCTGAATGCGTGGCAGCAGCCAGAAACTGCATACTTATTATGAAGTGAATATACAATATGAAAGACTCCATAAAGATGTAACATTAGCCAGTGATGAATCTGCACTTTGATGCATAATACATTCAGCTCATGTCACAGTCTCTGTAAAGACAGATATTTGGGGAAGTAGGAGGAAATGCAAAGTACTTCCATTGTGGTTGCAATGAAGGGCAACAAGATCCAAGGCTTCTGTGAATGTGAGGAATAAAGAGAATGTCCCTGCAATACAAAATGAAAATGACTTTACTCAGAGAGGAGAGACAAATAGGATTGTATCTTTCAGACTGCAGGATTTCACACAGAGATGCACAGATATTATTGAAGGGGACAAAATTATTGCTGAGAATTATAAAGCTGAAAATGGAACACAATGCATGCTCTGTGCACACTCATGTGGCTCAGTCCAGTTTCTTTTATTAACTGAATACAGATACCCTCAGTGGACACCTTAGTATGTCCTTTCTGGGAAATGAGAAGAAAGATTATAGAGAGGTCATACTTTTAAAAAATGCTAATGTTCATACTGGAGAGATGATTTAGTGGTTAAGAGCACTGGCTGCTCTTCCAGAGGACCTGGGTTTGATTCTCAGCACCCACATGGCATCTCACACCATCTATAATTCAGGTGATCCAATGCCCTCTTCCGGTTTCTGTGGACACCAGGTACATATACACAGATATAAAAACACAGGCAAACACCCACATACATAATAATATCTTTTAAATGCTAAAGTCATGCTAATTCATTTATTTCTACAAAGCTTCCAGATCAAAAAAGGAAATAGTGCCAATAATGCAAAGTAATTTTAATTGAGTCAGGGCTCAACACTTTACTAGCATTATGAAGAAGAAAGTAAGACTATTTAACAACTTGTAACCAACCCCCCTAAATAACAACAAACATCTATAACCCATCAAATGACCAAAAAAAAAAAAAACCACAAAAAACAAAAACAAAAAATCACTCACCTCACCTTCTGGGAATGAGATGTTGCTCTCTTAAAATTGCTTCCTGCTGATGTGGGATATGGGAAACCTGTTTGGAGGCCCAAATAAGAATGGAAAAATGGCTAAGCAAGTTAACAGTAACATTTGTTGTCCAGTTTTTTGTTTTTTTTTTTTTTGTGCTCAACTATTTAAATGTTCTGAGAAGTTTGCAGTCAGAAGCTGAACATTTGGTGGGAAAGGTCAGAGGTTTACTGACATCCTTCCATGAACAGTCTGTGAGGTTGGACCATCTTCGCTGGCTGTTTTAAAGTTGTTCTGGGTGCTCATTTTTTGGGAAAAAAGCTATTGAGGCAGTCTGTGAGGTTGGATCATCTGGGCTGCATTAGTGGCCTGCTAGTCACTGGGAAAGGGAAAGCCCTTGCTTCAACTGTAGACAGAATGCTGTCCAAAAAGGACAAAACTTGGAAGCAGGTAAGTCGACAGCCTAGCTCTGACAAGACAGGGTAGACAAGTCCTTCATAATTCCTGCTTTACAATTAATGTCTGTCAGAGATACTGGGCCAAAAGACTGAAGATAGATGCTCCAATGTTATAGAGAGAAATTGGGGACTGTGCAGGCATCCAGTTGTCTGTCATTTCTTGGTTTTGGAAGCTGCTTGCTCTGCACTTCCTGTTTATTCAGATATATTTATCCTTCACAAGTCTATGATGTGGTTGAACACTCTAGAGTCTCACAGTTAAATTTTAAGTTTTTTAGGAATTAAAAGGGTGTTCCAGGTCTAAGATGATATTTTTAAGTTGGTAATGCAAGTTAGGATGGAAATTGAGTTAGGTATAAAACTTTAAATTCATCTAGATAGATAATAGAATATTCTTATTAGTTGCAAAATACATATGGACTGGACATTGGAAATGTATGTTATACCTTATAATTTTCATAATTGTTGCCTAATTGTTCTTATTGTTTTGTATTGTATTTATTGTTATAAGAAGAAGAACCTTTTATTGGGCTAAAAGGAGGAGAGGTTGAGGAGGAAAAGATACCCCTTAAATATGTTAGCTGAGTGATCTTGGAAAAGTTAAGCAAATCTAATGTCTGTATCAGTGAAATAAATATGCTAACAATATTCTCCATCTCCAGGTTATAAGATGCTTAGAATCATGCTTGGAAGCAGGCTTGGCTATCAGTTACATAGTCATTGTTTATGAGCTTTTTTAAAAGAGAAATTGTCTAAAGGGTTCCTGCAGGACTGACACTCTAAATCCTTACAACTCCCCAAGGACATTAGAGGTGCCTCCACTTTGCAAGCAATGAATTCAAGGGTGAGTGGAGTTACATAATTTTCTAAAATGACCCCACTGGTAAAGTGACAGGTCCTGGATACGAGCACAAAATGTCCAGTTTCTATCAAGAATCTCAATAACTGACTCTTCTAATCCCCTTCTCTTTCCATTTGCTTTGTTGGTTATGTAATTGATGAGCAAAGGAGATGGTTGATATCTGGGCATATAAATTCCAAAGAAGAGGACCCCTATCTGCTTTATTGACAGCCTAAAGCTGAACTGGCACATAATAGACACTCATGTGCCTCCATTAATGTAAGCATCATTCAGTGTATGCTCATAGGGGTATGTGAAGCAAGTAAGAAATAATGCTTATGTAGGACAAAAATGTGTGCCATTAGAAAGGTGAAAAACATAAATAGCTGTTTGAGGAGGATTGTATTTTTTGTGTTTTGTTTTGTTTTGTTGAGACAGGGTTTCTCTGTGTAACAGTACTGGCTGTCCTGAAACTTGCTTTGTAGACCAGGCTGCCCTTGAACTCATAGATCCACCTGCCTGTGCCTCCTGAGTGCTGGGATTAAAGGCTTGATGCCTGGCTCAATGGGAATTGTCTTAACCAGAATAAAAGAAAGGGGAAGAAGATGGGCCTTCATCAAACACTAATCTGCTAACATCTGGACCTGGGGCTCTCCAGCGCTCAGGGCTAACAAAAGAAATGTAGTTAAAATCAACATTAATTAATAGCACATTAATACTGTTGTAGTAGATCGTAATGCAATATTCCCATGTTAAATCCCTGTGCCACCAGCGGAGCAGTAGGACCCGGGGGCTTTTACTGCCTTCCTGATATCAGCAGAGTTGCTAAACCTGCTCTGACTGTAAGAAGAGTTTCTCCAGTCAGACACAGAATCACCGGCCCAGGAGCTCTGTCTTCTCCGAACATCCCCAAGACCCATGCAAGGGGATGGGATACCAACACTCCAGCTGGCCTTTCCCAGCTTATCCTCTGCTTGTTTCTAATCTTCTCAGGATATCATCTGGTCTCTTTTCTGATAGGTGAATATCATGTGAAATAAGAGAAACTGCACATGGACATAGAAACAAGCACAAACAACTCTATGAAGGGATGTTGTTATCGTATTTCTACAACTGAAGCGGGCTGGCTGATGGTTGGCAAACAGAAATAGTTTGGGAGCAAGTGTTCTTGGGGTATGTTCACTGAAGAATGTTACAAAGAACAGTTTTTCTGTCAATATTCTGCCATTTCACACTCAAGGACAACAGGTGGAGAGATACAATACATTAAGGAATGCATACACACAGACACAGAGACACAGAGACATATACCCACACACACTTAAATATGGACAAATGATAGCAAAGAGAGAGTGTGTAGAAATGTTTACACGGATACAAACAAGGATGCTACAGACCTAAATTACTTCCACTCCCAGCACAGCAAAAACAAAGTACCTGCGCTTACTCTCCTCTTTAGAAGGCACAGTAGCTCTGTCGATGTCACACATAGACTTCATTCTGTCAGACAGGAAAAGAATAGAGATGTGAAAAACAGTGAGAGATATCCAGTAAAGTACTGAGATCTGGGGATTGATCTTAAAAAAAAAAGACATTGTGAAAGATATTCATGCTTATAAATGTTTTGTTGAGAGAAGGAAGAAAGGAAGAAGTGAGGGAAGGGAGGAAGGGAGGGAGAGAGGGAGGAAGGAAGAGAGGAAGGAAGGAAAGAAGGCATTTAAATGCTATATTCTTGTCTCCCTGACAATGTTCTGGAAATTCCTTGTGTCTCTGCTAAAAGGGGTTTCTTCTTGTGATAGAAAGTTGGTAGCATTTCTCCAAATGCCTCTTATTCTTCCCTTCTAGAAAAAGATAGAGAAGGCCCTGCTCCTGGCTCTCGCCATCTCATATGTTATCCTAGGTTTTCCTAAAACCAACGCAGTTTATCAGCATCACCTAACATCCTAACATTGTACATCCCGGGATCCTTGGAGAGCCATGCATCCATTGCCTGCTCACTAGAGTATGAGGAGAAGATACAGTCTAAGAGCATGCTGATCATGCGATCACCTGTCACTGTGGCACAAGGTAGGGGTGTGGAAGAAAGAGAACATACAAGAAATGTGGCTGCAGATAAAATTCATACACAGCCTCCACTCCGAGGTGGTGGTCCAGCCCAGGAAATAGCAATTTCAGGAATACATCAGAAATGATGCTCTTGAGCAAAGAAGAAAATAGCCCTCGGGCTGACACTCAGAAATGTCAAGATAGATTCAAATTGTTAACCTTTTTACTTCTGCATTTTAAAATGTTTTTGTCAAGCCGTTTAAATGCTGCCTACCTGCCTTCCTGACAATGTGTTCTAGAGATTCATTATGTCTGCGCTGAAAGCTTTTTCTTTCATGATAGAAAGTTGGTAGCCTTTCTCCGAATGCCTCTTGTTCTTCCCATTTAGAAAAAGATAGAGAAATCTTCTATCAGACAGACAGAATGCTGGCTGTCATTGTCCAGTCTGTTACCCTGTTCTGTTCATCTCTTCATTCTCCCAAAGTTTTATCAAATGCCTATTAGATATGACAAAAACTATCACGTTGTGCTTTACAAATTCTTATGTTTCATCTTAAAATGCCTCCTAAAACCAGTTTGGCAAATACCCATATCTCCCTTTTACAGACAATGAACAGTCTTTATAAAACATTTTACAATCTGGCCCACCAAGGCATCTCAGGTTTTGCATGACCCAGCTGGAGCTACTTTTCAGATGCCTCTCAGACCACTTACACCACATGCACGAACCCCAGTGCTGGCTCAGGCTTCTTCATGTCATTCAATATCTGGTATCATCTTATGGCTTTAATTGTGTGTTTCTTGTCTACTGTTTTCTATAGTGCCTGAAACAAGCTGCCGGAGACAGGGATTCTCTCTCGAGTTCATCCCCGTACTTCAGGGCTTTGGGTATACAGCTGCCAACATTTCTAATTGCACATTTATGTAATTGTTAAAAATACTCTTTTATCTTTTATCCTGTAAATTCTTTAAGAAAACTAATCAAATATTTGTTCTCTGTCTTCAACACAAATCAGGCATTCAGAAATGATTTATTGAGAGAAGAAAGGAAAGAGAGAAGAGTTGATGTTATTTTCCCTTTAATACAGGTCAGGTACTTCATTAAGATGTTTCATTTGTTCTCACAGCATTGGCCCTTGTTTTGCAAATGAAAAAACCTGAGGTAATAGGAGATTAAACAGTTTAAGTACTTATCAGACAGAGCAATCACTGATACAAAAAATGCTTCCATGTTGTAGACCACTCTTCTCTTAACAATATCACAGCACTTACAGCAGAGGTGAGGCCAGAAGAGGAAACTACAACGATTTGGCTTTAGATGGATATAAGAAAGAACCTCCTTTGGTAAGAGTTTTTTGAACTACATGAAGCTGTCCCAAGAAGTTACAAATAGATTGATTACCAGGTAGGATGGAAGCCTGAGCCAGCAGAAGTAGTTCAGCATCCCACAAAGACAGAATCAAAGGACAAATGAAAAGATCAGGAAATTCTTCACATGCAAAGGGAATGAGCAGCTATGTGCTCTTTGTGAGAATGTTGCTGGTTTCTCACCACCACAGAAGGAGTTTCAATACAATATGGAGAAAGAAGGAAACAATTCTGTGGTCTTGAGCACACCTAAAACAATGGCTTTTAATTCCTTAATATCCTTTCCCACAAGGAACCAAAGTTCAATACAGTACTGACAAATTTCTAGAAGTGTGAAATAAGGCTTGAAAGAAAGTTTCACTATCAGTAGGTATGCAAGTGTGAACCAGACTATGCTCTTCAGACTTCAAATATCAGTCTCACCTGAGCCTCTTGTCAAAACATAGATTCTGATTCAGTGGCTCTTCCTTTCCAAGACACTGCACTTCTAAACCACCCCGAGAATGGACAGGCGAGGTGGAATAGCCACAGGACTACCAACAACGGCCTCAATATGACTCGGAAAGCAGCTAATCTTGACAGGCATTACATTAGTGTTCAATGTGCACAGTCTCTGATCCTTTTCAATATTTGATGGATATGACCCTGAAGATACTGAGAATAGGAATAATTTGCTAAAAATCAGAGAGACCAGTACAGCAATACACAGTAGGCACAAGAGTCTGATAAAATGTGGCTCCAATTCCAGACCAATTTCTTACTCCTTGTGAAACGCTAGCATGTACTTAATCTCTCTAAGCTTCACTTTTCTCTTGTTAGATTGCTATAGAAAGCACATGAAAAAGTGACTAAGTTACTACCATAGGGTGTAGGGTATACAGCAACTGTAAGTGGAGAGCGTGCTGCAAAAACTGTCTTTTTCTCTGCCCTGTGCAATGGTTACAGAGTTCTAGTAGATCTTTGAACCCTCCCCCACCTCACCCAAGAAGAGATCTGGCCACCTAGAAGGTGTCTTTAGGATGTATATCCAAAAAAGAGGCCCTCCAAAAATATAGCAAACACTAAGGTGAATAAAAAGAATTTTCAGACAAGAGAAAGAGCATCAGTCCAGACACACTGCCAAATCAGGAAGACAAGTGGGCAGGAGACTCGCCTGGTGATTGCCAAGGACCCAGGGAGCTATGAGAAGGCAGTGCTGTGTGTGCGGCTGCAGGTCTACACAGCCAACTGTGCTGCAAAGGCCAGTCTGAGGACCATGGCTTGCCTTCCTCTGCAGGTGGACCAGACAGTCTTGCTGTAAGACAAATCTCTGCTTATTGAACAAATCCTTTTAACCCGTCTGAACATCAACAGACTTCATGCAGCTATGAAATCCAGATTACAAACCGTGACACTTCCTGAGAGTCTCTGTGATGACTGAGTTCATCTGTGAGCATGATTTCCTTACAGGAACGATTGGGTCTAGCTAACATAGGGCCTTATCACCAAACAGGAAAAGCCTATTGAGTGTGCTGGACCAACATAAGTTGCTCAACTTCTTCCACTTCATGGATTTTAATTTCTCTCTTGTCCATTTCATAATGGAATATATTATCTTTTGAGGCAGCCACATTTGTTCCTACGCTCCTTAGAATAATTTATTATGAGTAATGGCAGGTATGTATACCCCTTACAGTTTTGCTCTTAGAGTAAAGCACTTCCCTTCCTTATCCTATTCAGGATTATTTAATTTCTACACACTCTCTCTTTGCTCTCATTTGTCCACATGTGTGTGTATGTGTGTGTGTGTGTCTGTATGTCTGTGTCTATGTGTCTCTGTGTCTGTGTGTATGCAGTCCTTAATGTATTGTATCTCTCCACCTGTTGTCCTTGAGTGTGAATTGACTGAACATTGACAGAAAAACTGTTCTTTGTAACTGAGGTTCATTCTTCAGTGAACATACCCCAAGAACACTTGCTCCCAAACTATTTCTGTTTGCCAACCATCAGCCAGCCAGCAACCCACCCACCCACCTGATGGTTGGGGAAAGATGACAGAAGGGAAAAGAAAAAGAAACTGGGGAGGGGAGAGAGAAAATCCAATGACCAATATCCTGGCGCTTTTCCAACCTGAGTAATTAGAGTCTGCCTCTATTTCTAACATTTTTCCCATTTGCAGCATTTATGCCCATGTGTGTATGTTGGATAGGGGGAAGGGCACTCCATAGAAATGATTATTTTTTTGTCCTTCTTTCTTCTCAGCCATAGCTTATTAGAAATAACCTTAAAATTATAAATGAAATCCTGGGGAGATAAACAATGTCTCAGGGTCATACTTCAAAAGGGTGTAGAGATAAATAGCCATGCAGTTTGTAAAGGTCTCACATGGGATTTTACAATCTCAGAAAACAGCTTTTAAAGGCACAGAAAAGGAACATTAAAATAAGCACTCCTCCCCATTACCAGAACAATACAAGAGAAAGGAATTGGCCTCCCCCCCGCTGCCTATGGCTCCTGCCTGACTCATCCATGTTTTTGTCCTTGATTTGTCCTGTTTTGCTGTTCCAAAAACTATCCCTCCAGGTGACATCCATGACACAGATGGGACCGTGGAGGATGGAAACATGACTTCTTGCAGCACAGCCAGCTCTCTCTTACACAGCCTGGGCTTTAGCCATTTGATAAAGTCTGAGACTTTCATTAAGGAGAATCCAGGGAATTAAGTCAATACACAAGTAAACAATTTTCTGGCCCAAAGCATCTGGAGAAAATGAGTAGGTACCCCGTGGTATCTAAGAGAGGTGTAAAATGATACACCCCGTATTTTAATTGGGGGTGCTATATTGAAATTTCAAGGAAATTTAGTCATATATTCATATAAAACATTTGCAATAACATTATTAACAAGCACATATTTTTCAATTGCTTGCCAATTAGCCAAAACTAGTTGTCCCATTACATGTTGTTGTCTTTATTCTTTTCCTCCTACACTTTGTGCTGATGCCTGTTAGCCCAAGTGGTATAGTTGTCATTCTTGGAGAAAGTCACTTAGCCCCTTGTCCAACGGTCTCCTGACCCTTGGCCCTTTTTATATGTGAAGGGATGAAATTCTAAATGAAGGAGGGAGATTTATTGTTCTCCTAACCTTCCTGCTATCTGGCTGTGTCAGTCAAATTATCATGATGATAACACAATAATTTAACTGAGGAAATATTTACTTGGCTCATCCATGGGGCACAAAGGATGTAAAAAAGCCTGCAAAAACCTGGAAGGCAGAGTACAGAGAACTACCAACACCTCCCCATACACTTCCTACAGAGACAATGACAAGTGTACAAACTGCAGTAGCATCAATAACTTTCACAGAATGAGTGAAAAAGTCAAGGATGAGAAGCAAAAGTGACCTTATACATAAGAAGGCAAGAGGATGGCAGAAGGCTGGGACAATCTTTTTTTTTTTTCTTTATTTTTTATTTCTTCAAGTTACATCTCAATCGCAGACCCCTCCCTATTCCCCCCTCCAGTCCCACTCTCCCACCCTCAACCCCCCATCCTCTTCCTCCCCTTTTTTTTTAAGTTTAAGGTATATCTTATTTCCCCCTAAAGATTCCCCTTTCAGTCCAACAAATGGCTCTTTCTCTTATGATAATAGATACAATACAAAACAACAGAGGTAATTAGGCCACAGTTATGAGGGTTATATGGCTTAGCATACATTCCCAATGTCCAGTCCATATGTATTTGGCACCTGACTTTAACATTCTACTATCTAACCATCTCCATGAGTTTAAAGTTCTATATCTAACTCAACATTCATACTAACTTGCAACACAATTTTAAAAGCATCTTCTTAGATCTATAAAACTCCCTTGACTCCTAAACAACTCAAAATTTAATTATGAGGCTCTCGCTATCTGTTCTTCAACCTCCTCAGAGACCTGAGAGGTATAAATATATCTGATTTTATAGGAAGTACAGGGCCTGCAGCTTCCAAAACTAAGAAATGACATACCAGTGGCTGCCTGGACAGTTCCCATTTTCTCTCCATACATTAAAGCATCGATCTTCAGTCGTTTGGCACCATTTCTCTGATAGACATTGATTGTAGAGCAGGGGTTATGAAGGACTTGCCTACCCTGTCTTGGCAGAGCTAGGCTGTCGACTTACCTGCTTCCAAGTTTTGTCCTTTTTGGACAGCATTCTGTCTACAATTGGACAAGGGGCTTTTCCTACCAAGAGATAGGCTTGCGACTAATTCAATCATCTCCCACTGGAGATTCTTCAATGCTCATCTTCTACTTGGGGTAGAATAGGGGGTGCTGTCAAGAGTTGATATGTCTCAATATAAAAAAATCTAAAGTTACACAAATATCTTTGAATGTCATATTCTGCAGATCTCTTGAGGTTTTTGAAGAGGCCCTATCTATCTCTTATATTAGGGTAAGCAGATGTTGCTTGTCTCTTAGCAGCTTTATTTCTGATTAGCTTAGAAAATAACTATAATAGGCTGTCATAGTACCTAACAGAATGACCGGCTTGCATAACTATTAGTTTGTATTTCTTAATTATCCTAAACAGTTTATGACAATTAGTAGTAAAAGGCCAAAACATCACATTTCATTTTTTTTTTTACCTCCTAACCCTTCCATCCCATTTCTCTGGGGTGTGGTGTCCTTATATAACAGTCCCTCATCTCAGTTGAGAGGTCGTATGAGGGCCAAGAGCCTCCTCATTCATTGGGGGTCTACGAGGCAGTACCATCAGTGAAAAGTGTCTCATTGCCTGGGAGAGAGAACTAAAAAACAAACAAACAAATAAGTAGACAAACAGATAAAAATGAATAAAAAATAGAAAAAATATAATAAAAAATAAGTAAAAAATAAAGAGTCTATGTCCAAGTTCCCTTTGGTGTGTTAGTTGTAGTATAGATATCCTCTACTATATAGCTAAAATAAGTGAATAGATGCCATATGCATCCTTCTGAGTCTAGGTTAGCTCACTCAGGATGAGCTTTTCTAGTTCCATCCATTTGGCTGCAAATTGCATAATTTCATTGCTCCTGATAGCTGAATAATATTCCATTGTGTAGATGTACCACAGTTTTTT
>CAJQZJ010033410.1:698121-712421 GCA_907164525.1 Lophiomys imhausi | reverse complement strand
AATAGTCCTATAACCCCTAAGGAAATAGAAGCAGTCATTAAAAGTATATCTAAGAAGATACTCTTAAAAGTGTGCTACAAGATAGTATGAATGTTGAGTCACATATAGACCTTTAAACTCATGGAGTTGGGTAGATAGTAGAATGTTAAAGTCAGGGGCCAAATAGGTATAAACTGAACATTGGGAAGGTATACTGGGCCAATTTAATCTCATAAATGTGGCATATTTATATCTATTGCTCTGTATAATACTTACTGTTATAAGAGAAGGAACCAGCTGTTGGACTGAAAGGGGAAACCTCTGGAGAGAAGAGGGTGGAAGGGCGGGTTAGGAAGGGGGAATAGGGAGGGGTTTATTACTGAGATGTAACTTGAAGAAAAAAAAATAAAGTATTTATAAAAAAAAAAAAAAAAAAAAAAAAAAAAGAACATTTTGCAAATGAAACGGTAGGGTGGCAACGCTATTAGAAACAAACAGTGCCTGGTGAGCAATTCAGATGCATCTCCACAGTGCCTTGTACATGGCTGCCTGTACCCCTTCCTCTTCTTTTATTGAGTATAAAGATCTCAAGTATACAAGCATCGCACTATTTTGGGTCAAAGCCAAGGGAAGTGTGCATAATATAAAACAAAATAGACCAAAATAAAATAGAACAAAAAGAAAGGATTTTCTAGAAGTCTGTTTTGCTTCTGTTTTAGAATATATAATGTCACTGATAGGAAAGGAACAATGAATTGAAGACCCACATACATACAGCCTTGACACAAGCAGGAGAGGGAGAGCTAGTAGTAGGCAAGGGTTGTAGAATCAGTAAGCAACCTCTCCTGCTTTTACTGATATTCTTTTCCTTGGATCAGAAATTGATTGTTAAAGCTAGAAATCATTCTAGTCCACTCTAAGCCAGTAGATATTTTCTTTTTTCTCCTGGGTTTGTAAGTCTATGTGTGTGTTTGTGTGTGTGTTTGTGTGTGTGTGTGTGTGTGTGTGTGTGTGTGTGTGTGTGTACATATGTGTGTGTTCATGTATATGAATGTATGTAGAGGTCAGGGAGTAACCTCAAATGGTGGTCTTCACATTCTAACTTGTTTAGCGTAGACCCTGTTGTTAGCCACTGCATACAACAAGTCACCGGGCCTGAAAGCTTCTGGGGGAGTCTCCTGACTCTGTCTCTCATCTCTCCATAGCAGCACTGGGATTTCAAGTGTATAATACCACACCTAGGTTTACATGGGTTCTGGGAACCCAACTGAGCTATCTCCTTAGCCCATAACAGGCATTCTTGCTATTCCTCAAAAATACCAAGAGTTTTCCTGACTTTAGGACATTGCAACTGCTGTTCTTTCTGGGTAAAATGATATCTTTCTAGATTTCTCCATGGTTCACTGCTTCTCTACATTCAGGTCTTTAGGAGAGTCCTTCTGAGTCTAAGTATGCCAGCACACATGTGCACACACACCAACTCCTAGATTTAACTTCTCTTTACTACCTGACATGATCTATTCATTTTTTTATTCACGTCTTGTCTGCTTCCTCAACATAGTATAAGCAGAATGGTTTGCAGGAGGTTTTTTAGGACTTTTTAACTGTGTACTCCTCACAAAAGAATACTTTTTCATGTCTAGCTATTGCCTAGCAAATGCGTGCATAAATATGGGATTATGAAGCTGTGATACAGAAACATTGATCAACAGAACTGCCAAATTTCCAAAGATGGCTGAAGGAGATGGAGGGTAAGCAAGATAGATAGATGTCAAAATCAAAAAAGAATGGAACGTCTATCCAGGAAACTAGCAAACCATGGTAATGGTCCTGGTAAGACTAAAAAAAGTCAGGAATTCTCCCACAAAGGAGGCTGGGATGATAAGATGGAGTCTGATGCTGGTCTCTGTACATATTCAGCCTGTACCAGTCTTCTTTTGTCAATAAGGAAATTATCTCATTAATTGCCATCTATTCGTATATGATACAGGATGCAAAAAGAAAAATCTTACTACTGCTCAGAAGTGCACTGCCACCAGACTAAAAGAAAAATCTGTGTCCATCTCCTCTCCAAACTGCAAGACACAGCCCTACCCATGAGCAGCACTGCACAGAGAGCAAAACCAAGCTCAAGTCTAGCTCTTCATACCCTTTCCTTCATGGCTCCCATGACCGAGCAACATTCTTTGCTTTAGTTTATTCATCTTTTAGACAGCTGTCCCTATCCTTACAGCTATTGGAGTCGTTATGTGCTTGTCACCCTCACCACTAAAGGACTGGTTATATGGACAATGGACAGGCTATATAGAGACAAGACTTTGACCCATAGCTTCAGCAGCAACCAGCTTAAGAAATGAACCACAAGTTCTGTAGAGATCCATACACATCACTAGGATTTGTTCAGTAACTAATGAGTTCCCTAACTTCTTCCCTGCTTCCATCTGAGAACCAATTAGAGAAAGCTAAGGACATCCTCCTAACCAATTATGTAAGGATTGCTTCTAACTTGCCCACCTCCAGCTTCCCCATGACAATTTCCAAGTACTGCACAGCTAAAACCTCCTTTTTTGCTCACTCTGAAGTTCCCAGCTTCTATGCCCTACCTTTGGGTTGTCACAGTCAAGTAAAGGCAGCTGATTCTTACATTAGCAAATTACATATAAACAATCATTGTTCAGTCTTATTTGGGTGACTTGTGTTTATGGGAAAGTAAGTTTCAGCAGCTACTAGAATGCTCAATGAGCAGTAGGTGCTCAATGAACTTTCAGTGGACTTTGACTGAACTAATCTACAACTGAGTAATAGTAATAATTGACACAGTGCTGCTTAAAAAAGATTAAATTAGATCATCCAAGTAAAAACATTTTGAGAACTGTACTGTGCTGTACAGTCAAAGGTATTATTAAGCTGAAAATAGTATATAATCAGGATCAGCTTAAATAGTAGTAGTATAATGCTGTTTATTCTGTTGATTCTTAATGATGAGACTCTTACAATTACTTGATAATAGTGAGAATTAGGAAACCAAGCCAGAAGAAACTTTTGTTTTCTTTCTAGACAAAATGAACTATATAAGACCTTAGTGAAGAATTCTGGAATCCCTAGCCTTCTCTCATGGCCTAGATCAGATCCTAGCTGTGGCTTCTCATTTCTGCTTCCTATTCATGTTATCATCCTACACTTTGAACATCTCTGCTTATGTCAGAGCAGCACACAAAAAGACAACTGGACAGGGCAGTGGGAATTCAGCATTGCCCAAGTCTTTCCCAAAGGCTTCAATTGATTTCTTTTTCTGCTGCTGTGACAAAATATACCAACAAAAGCAACTTAAGGAATGAAGCATTTATTTTAGTTCACAGTTTAAGATGTGGGCCATCTTTCCAGGGAAGCCAAGGAGCAGGATCTTAAGGAAGTTATCTCAGTCACATAAGCAGAAACAAAGAACAATGAATGCATGTGGTTCACTTCTCTTTCTCATCCATACAGTCCAGGATCCCACACAGAGAGTGACGCCACACACAGTGGGAGAATTTTCCCACTTCAATTAATGTAGTCAAGATAACTCCATAGGCATGTCCAGAGGCCCATCTCCCAGATAATTCTACATTCTTTCAAGCTGATAATTAGCACTAACCATCACAAGTAGAATAACTATCACAAAAAGGGTCTAATAAGGGGAATCTTTACAACAGTGTGGAGAGAGAAAGTATATCACCTTGGGCTATCACACATGTACCTCAAGAGACAAGGAAGAGATGAACACTGGGAACCAGAAAACATGTTTATACAAAGGGTTAACTAAAGAAAAGGTATGATTTGTGATCAAGGTCAGTGTTGCCTTTGGATGATCCTCCAAGCAGGGATCTGAGGAAGAATATTTTTGGTTTTCTTCTTTTGGTCTCCTCCAGTCTCCTCTCATAATCTCACAGCCGAAATCCACTTAGAAGACAAAGGTCCAGGTACTCAATGATGCAAAACATCCAGTTAGGTTCCAGAGAAAGGATGAAGAAGGCAAGATAGTATATCAGTAGATCAAGGGTAACAAAATTTCTAGATAATTGCTCATTTTATGTGTGCCCCAATGACATTATCTTCTTCTTGGTCCTTTCTGTTTCTAAATTGTTTGACAACTTATAACATGAAGGCAAATTTCCCTCCAAAACACAGGTATATATTTTCTTATGCCTTCCTTTTCTTACTAGAATGTTATAGCCAATAAAAATCTTACTGGCTACATAGAAGCCACATGACTTATTATCACGTGCCATCCTTTCATATGGAGTAAATGGAGACTTACAAATGTCTCTCTTCTGTTCAAACAAAGAACAAAAAATCTTCCTTAATTTGTTTGTGCATTCTGCACATCCAAGGCATTTTTGTACTTACAGAACTATATGTTACTGGTAAGCAATTATATATTTTCAGAACAAAGGAAACAGACACCAAAGAAGAAAAGTAGCCCAGATGATCTAGCCTCACAGACTGCCTCAATAGTTGTTTCCTCCAAAATCTGCATCCAGAACAATTTCAAAGCAACTTGTTAAGATGGTCCAGCCTCACAGACTGTTCCAACCAGGACTTCAATAAAGTCCTGAACTTTCCCAGATAAAGTTCAACTATGAACTACAAACTGCTCAGGATATTCAAATTGCTGAGTACATAGAGACTGGACAACAAATGCTACTATTGCTTAACTTGCTTAACCATTTTTCCATTTTATTTGGATCCCCAACAGGTTTCCTGTGTCCCATTTCAGCAGGAAGCAACTTTAAGAGAGCGACACCCCATTTCCAAAAAGTGGAGTGGATGATTTTTTGGTCATTTGATGTGTTATAGATGTTGTTTAGGGGGATTGGTTACAAGTTATTAAATGTTTTCATTAAGCAATGTATAGAAGATTAGACTCAAGGACTATTCTCTTTCTTTTTCTTTTCTCTATCTTTCTTTCTTTTTTATATGGGGAGAAAGACTTGAAAAGAAAAAGGAGAGGGAATATGGGCATATAATATAAAAATGATAAGATATAAGGGTAGATTATTGAATCTGCTCTGAAACTTAAAGCTGTTGTTATTCTCAAAATAAGGTTATCATTTGACACATTGGTATAGAATTTTGTATATTGATATAAAAATAAGGTTAATTTTTTTATTCATTGGTATAAAATTTTATATTTTGACATATATTATGTATATTTAAATTCTTGTATAAGGTATTGTGCCTATACAATTCATTTAAAAGTACAGATTTAGCTCCAATCCTTTTATGTGTTGCTATTGAAATGTATTTAGGAGTCTGGGTAATACAAGTTGATGGCTGGCCAGTCGAGCTCCTGGTCATGTTGATACTAGTCTTAATTTATCACAAAATAAGCTTACCAGGTCAGACAGATAGTAAATGATTAATAATATACAGTTTCCTTGTTCAAACATAGATAGATTTATATATAAATCAATAGATGTCTTCCAAACCCTCAGAGGCATAGAGAAAATGGCATTTAAAGATGTTTTTATTATTTTAAGTATAGTTTGACTTAAGACAGTCAGTTCCTGACAGCTCCCATTGGACTTCAAAGGAGACACTGAGCATCAGAAATCTCCAGGAGATAACTCCTACTGGGCAAAAATGTCCCTATTCTCTAACAGAATACATACAGTCCAAAGATGGACCAGAACTTAAATGCAGGTAAGTCAATGGCCAGATTCTGTAGAGACAGGGTAGGCATATCCTTAGTTCCTGCTGCAAAATTTGGTCTGTGATATATGCTTGGCCAGAAGGCTGAAGATGGTACTCCAATGGTATGGAGAGATATTTGGGACTGTCTAGGCAGCAAACTGTCATTTTTCCATTCTGGAAACTGCTTTCCTATGCGTCCTACTCACTCAATAACTTTATCCCTTCTTATGTCTTTGATGGGCTTAAAGACATAATAAATATAAAATTTCAACTGAACTTGCATTGTTTCAAAATTAGAACAGTATCTTCAAATCTAAATCAAACCTTTAGGTTTATAAATATAGTATGTGAGAGAAAATATTTAAGTTGAGAACTTTAAACACATATAGATAGATGATTTTTTTCTTCTTCAAGATCGCCTGATACAAATAGGCAAAACATTATGTGTGTAACTTTTGTATATAGTTTTCTTGATTGTTTCATATTTGTTCTTACTGTTTTTACTATATGAGTTAAAAAATTAGTCTTTTTTTAAACAAAAAGAGGGAGGTGATGGAGTGATGTTATGCATTCTAAATATTAATTAACCTGCTCCCAGAAGCGCACTTGCTGTACATCAAGTAATGCTATGTTACCTTGCTTGTCTATGTTTGGTTAAATAAATGCTGAGGTCTGAGACTGGGCAAACACAGAGGTAAGCAGGACTAAGGTATTTGGACTTCTGAAGCAGAGAGGTTCATGGGAGAAGAAGCCTCCAGTAGAAGAAGGAAGAAGCCAGGAACAGGAAGAAGACACACGATGGGGTAGATAAAAGAAGATCATTCCACGTGGTCTCATAGTGTAGAGAATAGCAGTCCAAAGGGACATTTGTATATTATATGGGGTCATATTTAGGGAATAGAATTAAGGGCTAGCTTAGATGGGCCAAGATTGCTCAATTCAGGCCAAGGCTTGTTAAAATCCATCAGGTGTGTTCATTTATAATGGTGTGTGTTAAGGATTAACAGCCACCAATCAATTTAGTATGATTTAAATACTGGTTAATAATTTAATTATTTCTACAAATGATGCCAAACGTAATTTAATTAATTTCTTCTATAGAATGTGGAAAGGAGGCTAGAGAAATAACAGCCATATTGTCATGATAAGAAAAATGCAGGATGATAGCCATAGAGGGAGACTTTTATGTTGATAGCAGACCAGTCTTTGACCATATTTCATCAGTGTGTGTGCACATCTGTGTGTGCTTCTGTGTGTGTGAGTGTGTGTGATGTATGTGTGTATACACATGTGTGTGTGCAGGTGCACTCACCTATGCAGGCATCTGTAGAGTCCAGAGGATGGCATTGGGGATCTTCTATCATTCTCCACATTGCTTTTTGAATCAGGGTCTCTCACTGAACCTGGATCTTGCAGTTAGGGCAAGACTAACTGGCCAGAAAGACCTGTATATCAGCCTATCTCTGCCTGCTTTGCCTCCCAGCAATGGGTGTACAGACATGAACTGCTATGCCTGGTTTTTATATGGGTGTTGAGGATCTGACCTCAGGTTCTCAAGCTTGCACAAGAGGCATTTCATCTACTGAGCCATCTCCCCAGTCCCTTTGCCACACTTCTTATATAAGAAATACAATCTATTTTGGTTAAATATAGGATACAGGTTTCTGTTTTGTGTCCCCTACTTAATCCTTAAGTGAGGTATCCCCCAAGAACCAGATGAGAAACATATAGAGTTGCTGTCTCCCTGTCTAGTGTTAGCTGAACATACCCAAATATTGTTTCTTGATAACTAGTCTGAATATGAATACACACACACACAATGCTTGTATGGGCATGTATTTCTACATAAATGTATTATTCTAGATATACATATGTGCATATATACATGTTCATGCTGAACAATATAACTTCATCTTCATATTCCATTGCTTTCTACTGCTTAAGTAATGATCAGAGTTTTGTAACCAGGGAGTAACCTTCCTCTTGAGAATGAATTACTTGCTTTTTTTTCTCATTTGTCATATTCTGATTCAATTTTCTTTTAAATTTCAAAGTTTCAGGATTAACTGTCATTGCCTATCATTAAGTCATATAGACATGGACAGCAAAGTATTGCCAAAATAATGATTAATGTTGTTGAATGCTTAGCATGTGCCAGGTACTGAAGTCTATTGCATTTTTTATTCCTCATTTTATCTTTTATCTTGGTTCATATTTCAGAGAACTGAGGCATGAAGAAGATATACTTCTTGGCCAAGGCTACCCTGTAAGACAGAAAAGCAGCCAGTTTCTTATCCTTGAGAGTCTCCTTTCAGAACCTGAGCCTTTGTATATTAGTGTAGTTCAGAGTATGTTCTCTGATGTCAAAGCCTGAATTCTAAATTGAGCATTGTTACTTGGCAGCTTTGCAATCATGGACAGGCAATTTACATCCCTATGCCTCAGTCTGCATATATAAAACAGGGACAGCAATAATGTATTTTATGAGAATTAAATGGATCAATGCACAAGCAATACTTCACCCAGAATCTGACACAACACGGTCACTTGATAGATGCTGCCCTTATTATTCAGCCATAGCAGCTATATTCTGGCTCTGTTCAGAGACAAAGGAATAGCAAAAATGGCAACTTCTCGTAGTCAAAGTGGAATAATAAAAGCACTGGGCTGTGTAACCTCAGAAAGCCATTTATTCTCTAGCCCTCCCTTTTCACATCTCTAAAATAAGGATAAAAGTTTACACCTACTTTACAATGTTTTATGAGTATCAAATGCAATAACATATGGAAAAGATTCATACACTTTAAAGCACTATATAAATCTGTCATTTGATATCTTTCTTACCCAATTCTCCCAATAGTTCTGGGCAGTGGCCAGAGCAATGTCTGCTCTTCAGACAGCATGGAAGAAGCACTTTTTATTTGTTTTGAGCAGCTGTTCAAATCTTTCACACAGCTCTTTTGCCTAGCCTGACTTCACCTCAGAAGCTGGGATACAGTATATCTCAGGTATGATATCAGGGTCTTAACACTGCACACATCTTCTACTCTGACCATGGCATGCTCCTTTCCAATATGAAACTTGAAAAGTTCAAGTTCACACTGTAGATGCTTCAACTAATTTATTCAATCCATATTGAACAATGTTTATAGGGAAGGCCTTTCCTTGTCACTGTACATATGATAGACCCAGAAAATTCTGCCTTATGAATTCACAACATGATCATAGATACATAGGTGTGAAAACATAATTGCAAGACAGTATACCCAAAAGAGAAATTCTACCTATGGAAATGATATCTTCAAGAGGAAGTAAGGTTTGAGCTAGGGCCTGAAGATCATTGGGGAGAAGCAATAAACAATTGTTGCAGGTTACCTGAACCAAGGTAGACCAGTACGACCTGTTGCAGAAAGCATATTTTCCTGAACCCTGTGCTTCATTAGTCATGTCTTTCTAGCATGGAGAAAGTTAAAGAATGAAAGAGGTGAGCTGAGGTATGAAGAGGCAAAGACAAATTTTCTTTTTTTTTTTTTAAGACAAATTTCCTAATCAATCAACTTCAAGTCCTTCTAAGGAGCACAGGACAAAGTCTTCTACCTTAACATGGGGACAGGGGAGAGACTTGATTTGATATTTTTCTGTAGATATCTTATATTCTTGTTGGAAGACTCTAAAATAGGTTTCATCTTCCAGACTTTGTCCTCCTATTCTCCTCTCTAGTACCTAGATGCACAAGGATGCTTTGGTCTGTGTATCTGTGACCCCAAATCTGGGATTCATGTTTCTGCTTGGTCATGATGTGGTGAAGTTGGGAAGCAGAACTTTAGAGAGTTGATCAGGTAATAAAGACAGAGCTCTCAAGAATAAGATATGGTGCCTATAACAGAGATTTAAAGCCTTATTTGTTTCTTCTACAATGTTAGGCAACAGCCAGACAGCTCCATCTATAAGTCAGAGAATGAGCTCTTACAAGACAATGAGTCTGCTGGCTTTGGACTACTCAGGATCTAGAACTGTGGGCAGTGAAGGTCTCTTGTTTACAAACTACATAGTTGTGATATTATTTTGTGGCAAAACAAGTGGACTAAGCCATAGGAAATGGGAACTTAAATGAACTAGTCTAAGACCTACTGGAACTTTTGTTTTTAAGCTTTAAAAAGTAATCTCTGATTAATTTAATAAATGTAAAAATAAGTATATTACTGTTGTATTTTTAAAAATTGTATGGAAGTCCTTAAAAGGGTTTAGTATTGGTTACATTTATAATGAGAATAAAATTTCTCTGCTGAAACAGATGTGTTTTCTCAGAAAGTAGTAATCTTTCCAAAGTTAGTCAGAGTTCACTGATAAAATTGGAACTTTAGCTGAAGAGACAAAAATAAAATCAAGAGGCATAACTATCCAACAACATTTAGTCAGCCTCACTGAGCTGGGCTTATGGAGTCAGGTTGAACTTGACGTAGATCCAGCACTGGCAGAGACCAGGCTGGAACCTTGAAGACTCTGATGAATTTTGACCTATCTCTCTCAGTGTTAAATTCTGCAACCATTGTAAAATCCAAGGTCAGGTTTCCTAGTCACAGACTCTGGGTCACAACTGAGAGACATGACAGAAGACTCCGATGTACCTATTCCCTCCATCTCACTCTGAATCTGCAGGTCTCAGCAGCATACCAACAACTTTTTATGGAGGACTTTCGTTAAAGACTGACCACTTATACCACAGTTTTTTAATCCATTTCTCAGTTGAGGGACATCTGGGTTGTTTCCAAATTCTAGCAATTACAAACAATGCTGCTATGAACACAGACAAGGAAACTTCCTTGTGATTCAGTGAGGAATCACTTGGATGTATACCCAGAAGTGGTATGGCTGGGTTCCGAGGCAGAGCTATTCCAAGTTTTCTAAGATATTGCCAGACTGACCTCCACAGTGGTTGCACAAGCTTGCCCTCCCACCAGCAATGGAGTAGGGTACCCCTTTCTCCACACCCTTGCCAGCATGTGCTGTCATTTGAGCTTTTGATCTTAGCCATTCTGACAGGTGTGAGATGGAATCTCAGAGTCGTCTTGAGTTGCATTTCTCTGATGATTAAGGATGCTGAGCATTTCTTCAAGTGTCTCTCAGCCATTGGGGATTCCTCCTTTGTGAATTCTCTGTTTGGCTCTGTTCCCATTTTTGGATTGGATTATTTGGTTTCTTGGCATTTAATTTCTTGAGTTCTTTGTAAATTTTGGATATTCACCCTCTGTCAGATGTGGGGTTGGTGAAGATTTTTTTCCCAATCTGTAGGCAAATACTACTAAGCCATCAGAAACAACGAAATCATGCAATTTGCAGTCAAATGGATGGAACTAGAGAATCTCATCCTGAGTGAGCTAATCCAGACTCAGAAGGATGCGCATGGCATCTATTCACTTATAATTGGATTTTAGCCCTATAGTACAGGATAACTATAGTACAACCAATGCACCAAAGGGAACAGGAACATAGAATTTGTTACCTGTCAATGATACAATTTGCCCTAGTGGTGCTGTCTTGTAGGCCCTCAGTGTATGAGGAGGCTCTTGGCCCTCATCTGACCACTGAACTGAGGCAGGGAACTGTTATGTAGGAACACTCCACTCCAGAGGAGTGGGATGGAAGGGATGGGGGTAGAGGGTAGAAGGGTGGGACTGGGAGGGGTGGAAAGAGGACACTGTGATGGAGATGTAACCTGAAGTAATAAACAAATACTTCTTAAAAAGACTGACCATTTGGCAAGAGTCCTCAGTTCTACTTCCCTGAGAGTTTTTTGATCAATCTAAAGGCTCTGATCACTGGTCTTCCTGCTTGCCTTTGCATTACCTCCTGGCCTAGTACAATCAAAGTTCTTTCAACACAACAGAAAATTCACTCCCACAAATGTTGCTTCTGCCTTCAGAGTCATTCTGCTTCTTCAAATTCAGCTGTCCATCTCAGACAATGTCCATCCAACACCAAATATGTGCCTGAAAATTTTCCATTTACACAAAATTTAGATATTTGTGTGTATCAAAACCACATCCTTTGATGCAGGAAATCAACTCTGGAGCATCAGCTATCCCATTTGACCTTGTGATTGAAATTTATTTAGTAACTACCAAATCTTCACTACATAATTGGGCTGATTATATGAATGAGCAATTTCACTTGAGGCAAAGGAGGATTTTATTACATACCATTTACATTTTTTAAAGCTCAGCACTTTGCGGCCTATTATTCACATTTAGAAAAAAATGTTATTTGCCCAGCATATGGTAAATTCTCAATATACATTTGTGAAAAAAACAAATGAGCAAATGAATAATTGAGTGAAATTTTGCATCTTTAAACGGTTATGTTCAAAATTACTGTGAAAATAGAAATATATACGTATAAAAATGAGTCAAATGACATATCTTAAAATATCATCATGATTTTATTTAACCTTTCTTGGCTTCCTAGAAGCAATATTTAATAATCTAAAAACCACAATTCATCAAATAGGTCAAAGAAGGAGACATTCAAATGCACCCAACAGAAAATTCTTATTTTTATATATCCAACATAAGACACAAGAAAATCAGCACTTTTACGAGCCTCTGAATATTTTGCCTATAGCCTCTTTCTTCAAGGAGACTGTGCATTGCATGAAAGAGGGTATTTTATTTACCTTCATTTTGTTTAATTTGTCAGTGCACTAGATCTAAGACAGTACTTCACGCTTGGGTCTTCATCACACCCTCTGCAATCTATAATCGCTCTTGTGAGGAACCTGCCTGACTCCATTTTGAAGGCAGAAGCCATTATACTGTATTGTTAAAAATAAGTCTCTGCCTCTGTTTCCTGGAACCTGACCATCCCCAACCCGTGACTTTGACTTGGTTTTAAGAACACCCAAGCTCTCCCTAGCCCTCCATAATCATGATAACATGGCAATTACGTGGTAATAGCTTTTGGTTTTGGTTTTTGAGATTTTTCTGTACTTCCTTACTGCTCCATTGTCTCGCTTCCGTAAACCTACTTTGCAACTACTCATGATTTTATTCCTTAAAGAGGCCCTAAGAAACAGACTCAGGTCTTCTCTCTTTAACTGGATTTAGGAGGCAGTTTCTGGCCAGCTCTCAGGTGCACCCTAATAAAAATCAAGTTTGCTTTAAATTTTGATCAAAATTATGGTAAGTAGTCTTATTCTCACTGCCAAGTGAGATTAATGCTTGCTACATCCAAATTTCCTTCCTCTGAATTAACTCATTATCTTAATAAACATAATATTCTAGGACCTGAGTGAGGGCCCAGCAGCACAAGAGCTCCTGAATTTCCAGTGTTGACTATCTACTGGAATGACTTACAACCTTCTGTGAGCAACCACATCACTCAGAAGGCTGAGGTGTGGGGAGACTTTGCATTTGGTTTTTCCATTAATTAATTAATTAATTAATTAATTAATTTTTTCATTACAATCGCCACTCCCTTCCTCCTCTCTTCCCAGTCCCACCATCCTATCTACTTTTCCCACACACCCTGCACCATGCCCCTACCTCCTTCCCATTATCAACCCACTCTGACACATCAAATCACATCAGGATGAAATCCCTCCTCTTCCACTGAAGCAAGATAAGGCAGTTTTGCTAGGAAAATGGGATCCAGAGGGAAGCAACAGAGACCAAGTCAGAGATAGACACCACTCCAATTGTTAGGGGATCCACTTGCATACCAAACAGCCCATCAGCTTCATATGTGTAATGGGCCTAGGACCGTCCATGCATGTTCTTTGGTTGTTGGTTCAGTCTCTATGAGTACCCCTGTGTCTGGGTTAATTGGCTACGTGGATTTTCTTATGGAGTCCTTGACCCCTCCAGCTTCCTCAATTCTTCCCCTAATTCTTCCTCAAGACTCCCTGATTTTCTGTGGGTTTCTGCACCTATTTCCATTATCTGCTAGACACAGTCTCTTGGATGGAAGTTATGTTAGGTTCCTGTCCACTTCCTTGCATTTGTAACAAGTGTCTAGGTGACATTTTTGAGAACTGCTGATCCCTGGATTCTCGAAAATCTGGTAAAGAAACTAGAAAAGCAAATGAGCAAGGCAAGAGCCCATTTCACAGAATCCATCTCTCAAGGGCAAACTAGCAAAACCCTCAACCTCTAATTCTCACAAAATACTTGAAAATCCTCCTCCAAACAGCCATTTTAATTCTCTAAAGACAAAACTTCTTAATGGAGGTAAAGTAGAATAAAGACCATAAGAAACACATCTCAGGTCTCTGAGGTGGTTGAAGAATAGATAGCTAGAGTCTCATAGTTAAATTTTGAGTTGTTTAGGAATCAAGAGGGTGTTCTGGATCTAAGAAGATATTTTTAAAATTGTGATGCAAGTTAGTATGAAAGCTGAGTTAGATATAGAACTTTAAACTCATGGAGATGGTTAGATAGTAGAATGTTAAAGTCAGGTGCCAAATACATATGGACTGGACATTGGGAATGTATGCTAAGCCATATATAACTCTCATAATTGTGGCCTGTTTATTTCTGTTGTTTTGTATTGTATTTATAGTTATAAGAAAAAGAGCCATTTGTTGGACTGAAAGGGAGAGCTGTTGGGGGGGAAAAGAAATACCTTAAACTAAAAAAAAAAGGGAAGAGGAT
>CAJQZJ010033410.1:659236-695057 GCA_907164525.1 Lophiomys imhausi | reverse complement strand
TGGTATGTTCTTTCTTAGTTTTGGAAGCTGCAGGCTCTGCACTTCCTATATAAGCAATTATATTTATCCCTCTCAGGTCTCTGAGGTGGTTGAAGAATAGACAGATAGAATCTTATAGTTAAATTTTGAACTGTTTAGGAATCAAGAGGGTGTTATAGATCTAAGAAGATACTCTTAAAAGTGTGCTACAAGATAGTATGAATGTTGAGTCACATATAGACCTTTAAACTCATGGAGTTGGGTAGATAGTAGAATGTTAAAGTCAGGGGCCAAATAGGTATAAACTGAACATTGGGAAGGTATACTGGGCCAATTTACTCTCATAAATGTGGCATATTTATATCTATTATTTTGTATAATACTTACTGTTATAAGAGAAGGAACCAGCTGTTGGACTGAAAGGGGAAACCTCTGGAGGGAAGAGGGTGGAAGGGCGGGATAGGAAGGGGGAATAGGGAGGGGTTTGTTACTGAGATGTAACTTGAAGAAAAAAAAATAAAGTATTTAAAAAAAAAAGTGCACTTCAATGCTAATGCATTGTCTCAATTCACCTGCTATAGTATACAAGTTGTAGTATTAGCAAACTATCTTTCATTTTCTCCTTAAAGGAAATTTCTTCAGTAATAGGAATGTCAGTCCTTCATTTGCCTGAATTTAGCAATATCTTTTTTAAAAGACATGAACTCCAACAAACATTAATGACAATTGTTTCCTGGGAAACAGCTGATATTTTTCCATTTATTTTCCTTAGAACCTCCTTTAAATTCTCTTTAACAGCTGACACTTTCAGGGTGCTTTGAATGTGCCAGACTTTACACTTTCCAAGTCTTGTATCACTTTACCCTCAGTCCAACTGTAAGAGGAAAGTCATATCTTGTCTCTGGCTTATGCATATAAAGGCTTGAAGAGACAAAATGCTTTTCCCCAATCCCCACAGCTGTGGAGGATCACACACAGACTCAACTCCTGGGCTCATAAGGCACAATGGCACTCCCAATGACAAGGTCCTATACTTATAATTCAGTTAAATAAAGATTTAAACATCAACAAAAACCATCTAGAAACAGAAACCACACTACATACAGTACTGAAAGATCTATAGCATTATAACACACATACTCTCCCCTTATCGCCTCTCCTACATGGCAAGCTTGGCCATGTAGAACTTGTCCCCACCCTACTATCATGGCTCATCTCTACTCAAAGGTTTAAAGCTTCAAGAAACAAGAGACTTTATGGTCTTTTATCGATACTTCCAATTCATTTTTTATCAATTTTTCTTTGTCTTTCATGAAGATACCTCTTTCAGTGAACTACACCCTGGAATTTCATTGTTGCCCCTTTCTGAGACAGTTAATGGGATATGATTATTATTTTTGGGACTCCTCAAATCCAACTCTTTACCTGATATTTTATATACCCTAACCAAAAAAAAAAAAAAAAAAAAATTGCGTCGCCTGCACCATCCAACACAGTCAGGCAGTTCCCAGCACAAAGCCTCCATGTTTAAGTTTCCAGCTCCTTAGCAGTGGTGGCAATGACTGAAAATCTTGCTGTCAAAGAACATCAACAGATTGCATTACAATCTGTCAATCGTTCTCTAGAGAGAGAATTTGGCAACTCGTTACATTAAAGAGCGGCAAGCAAGCATCTGGAATGTGGCAATGCGCGTCGATTTTAATGGGAACTGATGAGTTTCCCCCATGTATTATTCCACCCGTTTTGACACTAACTTATCCACAGTGTCTCGCACAAAAATGTACATTACACCTGAACTACGGCTGTTACTCAAGCCATACCTTGCTGAATATCCTCTCTGTTTTGAGAAGTGTGTCTTTCTGAAGCTACATACTGATTTACTGCAAAGAAAGAATTATACGCATTTAAAAGTTTGCTTTAAAAAATATCTGTGTCCTTCATTTGCTTCATGCCTGGAGAAAAAATTAAAATAACTTCTTAAAACACTTGTGTTCATGTGTCTCCTGTAAAGTAACATCCTTCTCATTATGTTTTGTCCCCCATATGGAGAATCAACAATCAGAACACAGGCTGAAAGGGCCTGAAATCCAAATTGTTACAGTTTTAAGGAGCACTCATCCTGTGACCAATATTAAGCTCTGTTTTACACTCAAGTATCATCAGTATTATCAACATCCCTATAACAGAGCAGAAAACTAAAATTTGATGATTAAGTGATCTGCACAAAGTTCTGTGGCAAGGAATGTGCATAGCTGAGATTGTTAGCTTTGCTGCAGAGCCTCGTAGCCCAGGACTGACTAGTTTAAAACAGCAACCATTCATTTAGCTCATAGACCAGAAGTTTGGGCTGTACTCAGTTAATCTAAGCCAAGCCTTGCTCATCATGAGTCCACATCTGCTAATGGGTCAGACACCACATCAGCCTGTACTAGCGATGGCATCTGGATTATTATTCATACAGGTTTCCATTATCAGAAGACTAACACAGGTAGCTCCTGATAGTTCCAGGGTTCCACACACAGCAAGAAAGGAAAATTTATAGCAACCATATAATTCCTTAAAATATAATCTTATTTACTCTTTGACAAAATACACACACACACACACACACACACACACACACACACACACATACACACACACAATGTGTTTTGATTGTGTTCAAATGACATTCCAGGCTCCAACTCCTCCAGGTGCCTCTACATGTTCCTCTCAAATTCATCTCTTCTATTTTCCCTGTTTCTTAAATGAGAATCTTTGGCTGTTTGATAAGGATTGCTTAGAACCTTTAAATCAGTTTTGGCAACATGGACATTTTAATAACATTGCTTTTAATTATGCACATGAGATACTTTACAATTTATTTGTTTTCTTTGATTGCTTTCATTAATGTTTTATAGCAGTCAGTGCATGGGTCTTTCATTTCCTCAGTTATATTTATTCTTAAATATTTTGGACACTATTATAAACAGGATTATTTTCATCATCAGTGTATAGAAATGTCACTAATCTTTGATTGTGTTTCCTACTACTTTACTAGATTTACTTACTTGACAATATTTTAAGAATGTCTTTAGACTTTTCTATATATGTGATATATATATGTATATATATAAAATTCTGTGTGTGTGATATCATCTGCAAACAAAGATAACTTAAATTCTTTCTTTCCAATTTGGTTGGATATATTTTTGTGTGCTTCTTTGATATATTTTAAGACACCATTAATGCATATTAATTATACATTGTAATGAGATGCGTTAACTTCCACATACATATACACATATAGAATGCACTGATCAAACTCAGTCTCCTTTATTCCATACCATATTCACCAACCACACCTTTCCCAAGCTCTAGTAAATGTTATTCTTTCAGGTCAATAATTTTTAGCTTCCATTTATGAGAGAGAAAAAAAGCATACTTTTCTTTCTGTGTCTGGCTCATTTCATTTAAACACTTTTCAATTCCACTTTGCTGCAAGTAGCAGTATTTCATTCTTTGTACCATGTTTTCTTTATTAATCCCTCCAGTGATGGGCCTTTTGGCTTATTCTGTGTCTGAGCTGTTGTTGAGGAGTGCCACAATAAAAATAGACATGCTGGGCTATCTTTGTTATGTCAAATCCACTTCCTTTGGATACAAAATGGCTGCATCATGTACTAGATCTCCATAATGGTTGTGCAAACTTACATTCTCACCCCAGTTTATGAGGTCCTTGTTTTCCATATTCTTACCAGATGTTAGCATTGTCTGTTTGGTTGATTGAGTGATTGTTTTAAACAGTCTACTATAGCCAGGAAGTATAGTAAGGCAGTCTAAACAATTTGTATTTCTTTGATGGTTAATGATAATGAGCAATTTTGCATGCACTTGCCCATTGTATTTCTCTTTTGAGAAACGTTACTGGCTGTGATTTTCTCATTTTTGAACTGGATTACTTGTACATCCTTGAGTTCCTCATACATTTAAAATATTAATTGATATCAGATAAGTAGAAGGCAGATATTTTCCCATCATGTAAGTCATCCTTTCACTCTTTTTATTATTACTTTGTTGTGTATAAACTTTCTAACTTGATACAATCCTTTTTTTTTAAATCAGTTTAGACTTCTGTTTTCTGTGCATTAGGTCCCTCGAGCAAATCACTGTCTGTCACAGTGTCATTGTTAGGTTTTCTACTGGTTTTAAGTTTTCAGATCTTGTGATCTATCTTGAGCTTATTTTCGTACAGGGTGAGAGACAGAGTTATGTTCATTTACTACATAGCGATACCCAGGTGTCCTAGCACCATGTGCTGAAGATGATGTTCTTTCGTCAGCACATGTCATTGGCCCCTGTGTTGTGAGTCATCAGCCACAGAGGCCTGCACAGGTTTATTTCTTGGATCTCTATTCTAGCACATTGGCGTGTATCTTATATGGTTCCTCCCTCACCCCTGTCTATCTGTCTGTCTGTCTGTCTTCCTGCCCCTCCCTTTCCCCACTTCTCAGATATACACTTATACATTGTTCCTTTCTGTGGACTGTGAAGAAAGAGCTGAGTGCTGTTATCTTGAATCACAAAATGAGGATGCTTCTCATTGTTTTTTCTTCGAGAAAACATTTTTTGGTTAGATTTCCTTATCTATAGTGAATAAAAGTAGCAAAGGTTTCCATTCTTATGTTGTTGACCTATAAGAAAAATATTCTGTTTTCATTGAGGGTTATATTAGCTATGAGCATATATATATATATATATATGTATATATATATATATATACTCCCTTATTATACTGAAGTACATTGCTTATGGGATTATAGTACCTTCTACACCATGTCTCCATCTGCCACAACATGGATAAAGCTAAATGAGATTATACTAATTAAAGTGATCTAAGCATAGAAAAATACAATCATTAGTATGATTTTACTTGTCTGAAATATAAGTTAAGTGCTCTACCACCAAGCTACAACTACAGCCCTCTATGTCTGAAATCGAAATATGTTGAACTCATACAAGCAGAGTAGTGTGGTAACTTCTGGGAACTGGGTGTTTGGAGTAATGAAGAGTTATTTGTCAAAAATACAAAGTTTATTATACATGAGAAGTAATGTCTGGAGATCTACTGCACAATATAAGTGTAGATAATAATGCTGCTTTTCAATTTTGAAATTTACTAAGAGAGTAAGTCATATTCTTATCACATGTGCTAACAATGTGAGGTGATGGAAGAATTAATTAACTTGATAGTGTCAGCTAACCACAATGCATGTATGCATGCATGCATATAACCAATTGTATCCCATATATTCACTTTTTATTTGTAAACTCTACATCAATAGATTTAGATAAAAATGAAGGATTGTAGAAGATATATTCATAGAACTGAGCATAGGCAACACTTACCTATTGTGCACAAGGTCATGGGTTTGGTTTGGAGCACTGAAAAAATCACATAACTCAATAAATCCTTATTACTTTTGCATCTAAAATATTTTAAAAAGTTGATACATGTTTTGACATATAGCACTCTACTATTTACTTTGCTTACTATACATTCAAAGTAAGGGAAGCTGAACCGGCTGGATGGCAGTGGGTAAAGGATTCACATACAGGTACAAGCCTAATGACCTGACTTCAATCCCTGAACCCATTGTGGAAGGAAAGACCAACTCCTGATGGTTCTCTCATGTGCACATGTGTATCACAGTAACCATGTACCTGCACTAACACACACAGGGAAGAGGGGGTGGGGTGGAGAGAGATGGCAAGTAGTACACCTGGAAGGAAACACTAATAGAATTTTCAACTCAACTGTCCCCATTTTCTCACTTTTCTAAAATGTTTTTCAATTATTTCTCCATTAATTCATTCAGAAAATATTCATTCAGTGCCTTTAGGTGTCACAAAAAAGCTGTTGTAAGTTCTGAGTCATGGAATGGTTCAGGGCATTGTTGATATGGTGGGGGGAGGGAATCATAAATTTTTCCTTTTCTGCTAAGTCTCATCATAGTTACATAAACACATCTCATTTCTTCTCTTGGATCAAACATACTTAGCACTCAGATAGGCCACACAAGGCAATTTGGGGGCTGTACACCCCTTTCCCAGCATCCCCAGAGGACTGGCCATCCAATGGAGCATGCGCCTGCCACACAGGCAGAGAACACACAATAAAGGAAGGACATACAAACTGAGCTGGTCACGGTATGGGAGACAAACAAAACTGCACCACCCTAAGTCAATGAGATTGTACAATAGGAACTCCCAAAACATACAACAGAAGCTACAGAGTTTAAAGAACATTTAGTGTTGAAAGAAATTGAGTCATTGAGGGTTGCCATCACATCCTTTTTGCAGCAATAACTTTTATTTTATCAGACTGACATCTTCATAAACATTTTCTAACACATGTTTATTGCATTATGCTGGTTTTTTGTTCATAGAATTTGACATTTTTCTCTACAGCTCAAGAACTTCTCCTATGAGTAATATGTGTAAAAAGTGATTTGACTATGAAATCCTGAATAAAGCCAATCTAGATTCCTATCTCTTGTTCTTTTGACTCTGAATTACAATGGTTCTAAAAGATACTGTGTGAACCCATATCAGTATTCACATTTACTAATCAAAACAAATGAATCAAAGCAAAACAAAAAACTTGCCATCAAACTCAAGTAACACAATATGAAGCTAAGTGTGAGGACACATGCTTGAAATACCAGTACATGGCAGGCTGAGGCAGGAAGATTCTGCTAGACCAGCTTGTGCTACAGCGTGAGACTTTGTCTCCTATCTCAAATGACCAAAAAATAAATAAATAAACAAAGCCCATACAATATTGTGTGACACAATATAGCTCAGCAGAACCTGAAGATTCCAAGAAGAAAACCTAGCTACCGAAGAAGTAATTCTATAAGAGATCTTTGTAGTTTGCTTAGGGGGAGGATTAATTTTAGTGTGACCAGATTTAGTATTAAAATGTGAAGGCCATTGTGAAGCCATCTCAGTGGGTAAAAGCACTTGCTGCCTAGCTAACAACCTTAGTTCAATCTCCAGGACCCATATAGTGACAGGAAAGAACCAACTCCCACTTGACCTCCAAGTGGACTGGGATATATATATATATTCACACACATATACACACACATATATATGTATATATATATATACACCCCCACCACGCACATACACACACAAGATAAATATATGTAACTTATATTTTTTAAGAGAAATTATTGACCTGTTAATAAGTCTTCCCACACTTAAAGCTCTGGAACAGCTAAAAACTATTTGCCTCCATATAGTCCATGCCCACTTTCTTACTTAAGGACTAGAGAGTGTTACACATCCTGCCTTGTAGAAATATTAGGGGCTAATGAGGAAATGGAGCTATCAAGTATCTGGCACAGCCAGCCCTCAACACACACTATTTTTATCATGTATACTTGTTGAGTGTGTGGTCCTTTCTACATGTCAAAAACAGACTCTTAAGAAGGACTCTTGGCCAAATAAACTACTAATTTTGTATCAATATATAAAGGTATAAGGGCATATTCAATAATCTGCCCCTTCTTCTTGGACCTTCCTGTGCTATGTCTATATCTCATTTTTCTCAAGCCCATGCACTCCTACATAGGAGAGGAAGAAGGATACAGAAAAGGAAAAAAGTGGTATTGACCATTGTTTATTGTGCAAAAATAAGATTGTATTGGATTACATCAGTATTGATCTTTGTATATTGATACAAAATTAAGATTATAGTTGGCCACAATGGTATTGACCCTTGCATATGGACGTAATATTAAGATTATATTGGGCTTAATAGGCATTGATCTTGGTATATTGATACATAATTAAGAGTATATTTAACCACAATTGAATAGACCTTTGTATATTGATACAAATTTAAAGGTAACGCTTCCTAATGGTATCATACCTAGAGATACTTAAAAATAAAATATGAAGCTCTGACCTCTTGATACCAACCGTCTAAAATGGTCTAGGATAGTTAAGTCAAACAAACTCCTAGTCATGCAAACATGTTAATTTGTTAGCTACTATGACAGTCTATCACAGAGATATTCTCTAAACTACCCAGTAATCAAGTTGCTAAGAGACAAGCAACATTTGCTTATCTAAATACAAGAGATGGATAGAGCATCTTCAAAAACCCCAAGAGATCTGCAGAATATGGCATTCAAAGATGTTATCTTAAATCAAGATTTTTTTTTATATCGAGACATATCAGCACCTGACAGCACCCCCTATTCTACTCCAAGTAGAAGATAAGCATCGAAGAACCTCCACTGTAAGATGGTTGAATTAGTGGCAAGCCTTTGTCTTGGCATGAAAAAACCCCTTGCACCAACTGCAGACAGACTGCTGTCCAAAAAGGACAAAACTTGGTAGCAGGGAAGTCGACAGCCTAACTCTGCCAAGACAGGGTAGGTAAATCCTTCATAATCCCTGCTCTACAACAAATGTCTGTCAGAGAAACAGGACCCAAAGGCTGAAGACTGATGCTGGAATGTATGGAGAGAAAATGGGAACTGTCCAGGCAGTCATTGGTATGTTCTTTCTTAGTTTTGGAAGCTGCAGGCCCTGCACTTCCTCTATAAGCAAATATATTTATCCCTCTCAGGTCTCTGAGGTGGTTGAAGAATAGACAGCTAGAGTCTCATAGTTAAATTTTGAATTGTTTAGGAATCAAGAGGGTGTTATAGATCTAAGAAGATACTCTTAAAAGTGTGTTGCAAGATAGTATGAATGTTGAGTCACATATAGACCTTTAAACTCATGGAGTTGGCTAGATAGTAGAATGTTAAAGTCAGGGGCCAAATATGTATAAACTGGACATTGGGAAGGTATACTGGGCCATTTAACTCTCATAAATGTGGCATATTTATATCTGTTGTTTTGTATAGTATTCACTGTTATAAGAGAATGAACCATCTGTTGGACTGAAAGGGGAAACTTCTGGGGGGAAGAGGGTGGAAGGGCGGGATAGGAAGGGGGAATAGGGAGGGGTTTGTTACTGAGATGTAACTTGAAGAAAAAAAAATAAAGTATTTTAAAAAAAGAAAATAAAATAAGATAGAAAAGAAAAACAAAAAAAAAAAGAAGGACTCTTGGAAACAAAATAGAAACTGACCTGCTCAACTTCTGTCCTTAAAAAGCCATCATTTTTCCAGCTATTGGGAAAAAACACTACAAACAATCATCTGAAATCTTTATCAGATGCTTTCTTGACTAGCAGGGCAATTTTTTTAATTTGGCGGTTTAATAATAACTAAATTCATCCTCTCAGAACTCAGCAACCAAGTGTTTGTCATGGCTGCATGTCTTCAGTGACCACTGCCTCGATCCTCTCCTGTTTCTGATTTTGCCAGTTAAAAGGACTAAATCTTCCCTGTATTTCTAAGGGTTTCAATTACATGGCAACATATTTCTTTTTACTTTCCTTACAAAATTTTTCTTTCCCTGATAATGATTTTGACAATGATTACCACCCTCTTGCTATAACCAAGACCAGCCATCTAAATGATCATCACCTGCCTATCATTTCAGGAAGTCCATTGTTCCAAGGAAATCATTCTTTTCTGCATTACGGAGATACACAACATGAGTCTCTGATATACATGATATAGGAAAACATTTAATTAGCAGAAGAAAGCTATAGTTTTTGTAAATAAATTAAGGTCATGCACTCTCTATAAATATGTTTTCCTGGGGACTGTTCCAGGTGCACAGTGGAAGTGGAGTTTTGGCATATAGTTACTGACCTCTAACTCCATGCCAAGCACTCAACTTAGTGTGAGGACACAACCACAAAGAAAACACGTGATCTCTGCCCTCCCGGAGTTCCACATCTAAAAAGCAGAAAAGATAAATGTCAAATGAGTGATTATATTAAACTGTGATGACAAGAGTATGTAAGTGCTAACAGAGTGAGCCAGAGATGCCATCTATAGAATAAATACATTCATTTCTACTGTGTAAGGCAGTGCAGTGCTACTTAGAGTATGAGCCATGGACCAGAACCCATATACAAACTCTTCAATGGTGGTCGTGACAAAAGTAAGTGTTGTCACACAATGCTTAAGGACCTAAGAAATGTATAGAATTTTGATGAAAAATTTTTGTCTCTAGTTAAATTTTAAGTAAAAATAGTATTTGTAGCCAGGCATGATGACATAGTACTTTAATCTCAGCACTTGTGAGGCAGAGGCAGTTGGATTTATTTATGTATGTATATACATATATATATATATATGTGTGTGTGTGTGTTTGTGTGTGTATGTACATATGTACAGGCACACATGGTGGCCATAAGAGGCCATTGGATCCCCTGGAGCTGGAGTAACAGGTGGTTATGAACCACTTGATGTGGATCCCAGGAGCCAAACTCCAGTCTTCTGCAAGAGCATCTTGTGCTCTTAACCACAAAGCCATCTATTCAGCTCCACCTCCATAGGATTCTAAAGACCCACATGTCCTGACAGTCAAAACAACAGTTATTATAATAATAATAGTATCTAAATAGTGCTGACTAAACTAACAGTTTAAATTATTTATTTAAATTTTAAAATATTTTATTTATTTTGTGTGTAAGTGTGTGTGTGTCTGTCTGTCTGTCTGTCTGTCTGTGTGTTTGTGCTTGTTACATGTACACCAGATACATTAAGTGCCCAAAGAAGCCAGAAGAGGGAGTTAGATGTTCTGGAACTGAAATTACAAGCAGTTGAGAGAGACTCAAAGTGCATGCTAGGAACCAAACCCTAGTTTTCTGCAAGAGCAACAAATGTTTTTAACTGTTCTCTCCAGCATCTTATTTGGGTTTTTGGAAACAGGGTCTCATGTAGCCCAAGCTCATGTCCTAAGGATATCCTTGAACTTCTGATCCTCCTACTTCCATGTCCACAATGCTGGATTACAAGCATGCACCATCATGCTTGGTTTATACAGTGCTGGGGATCAAACTTGGTGCTTTACCCAAGCACTCTACCAGCTGAGCTATATTCCTTTCCTCAACAGTTGTAGTTAATATTTTGTAAACTAGAAAAGACAAACAGAAAGTACTTCTTCTATACCCACTTGTCAAAACGCTGTAAAATATATTCCATTCTGGAGTTGCTCTGTACTGTGGGAGGTTAATATATTCTTATTCGTATAATCTGCTTTGTGCTTTTTTTCTTGTAGCTTTATTTACATGTCTATTTATTCCCCACCAGTGAGTTGAGTTTTGAAAACTAGTATTCCAAAGGACAGCCCTGGTGTAAAGAAAGGAATTAGTCATTATTTTCATGCACAGAGAACAAAGTTTAGTTTCCCCCCTCACTGTTGGCATAACACTTTCCCCCACACTCCCACCTCGTGGTGCACACGCCAAACATGTTGATCTCACAAATGAGACATTTGCTATAATAAGTGAAACAAACAGAAGAGGTTATTATGTTTTGAAAATTTGGGAATCTGGAACTTTTCAATTCTGCTTCAGAAAAATCAGTCAAGGCTGAAGCAAGCTGTGCATTTGAATTTGTTGGCTAAGGACCACCAGTTCTTTGTGAACTTCAACTGATGGATCTGTTTGCTTTAAACATACTTCACTGCGACTTTGTCATGTATGCACAGCCAGGGCATTGCACAGATGCTGTGGTTGGAAAAGAGACTGGAAGGACAGGATAAAGGGAAGGAATGAGGCAGCAGAGGAAGAGAAGATGGGGGAGGGAAGAAAGTTAGGTAGGAGGGCTAGCTAGCAGACCAGGAAGAGGCAGAGGACACTTCTGTGACCCTCATTTCTATGTGATAGTAAGAGATTGTGAAGACTCAAGGCCATGGCTACAGAGAGAGTCAAAGGCAACACTCTTCTTTCCTTTGAACCATTTCCTCCAAATGACCAGCACTGTGGTGATCTGATGTGCACTTGGACTTGGGTACTGACTGAAAGCTGAATCTCCTAATTCTTGGAAGAGATTATTTATATCTTAGAGTTTCTGCCCTTCTATCTGTCTTCACCTGGGAGTTCCTGCAATCTTCACCCACATACCTCCTTCACACCATGCAGGATTTAGACCAATCATAATCTCCCCATGAGGACTTTCCCAAGTACTCACTAGCAAACAATCCCTCTGCTTGATTCTCATTAGACTCTTACTACTGTGTTTATCACTTGTCTATTTTGCCTTGAGAACAGGGATTTTGCTAAGAAGGTTTTATTTTCTGATCTATTCCTGGTACCTGGAAGAACAATGAGAACAGAGAAGGCTTTGAATAAATGTTTACTGAAATAGTAAATTCATGTTTGTTTTTCTTTTGGGAAAACATGGAAATGTCTGTGTGCTAAGGCACAGATTCCTTCCATCAGAACATATGTCCCTATTATTTGTACTGATCTCATAACCATTCTGGAGTCAAAAATTAGCATTTTAATGTATTATTTTCTAGACTAGTATTCTCATTTCTCCACATATTATTTATCTAGGCTTGCAAATGAAAATTTTATTATCCTATATTTATTAATACCTACTAAACACTTATATCCTATAACCTAATACCTATAAACACAATACCTGGAACCTATAATACTTGTAACACCTAAGAACACCTAAACAATCCTACTTTAACTTTTTCGAAAGAATACTAAGATTTTCTAGTGCAGGTCTGTGTGGGCCACTTGGTCAGCCTTCTAACTGCTGGCAGTCAGCGCAACTTATCTTCAGCTTGGCTCAGCTTTCTCCCGGCCAAGCATTGCCGCTGTCCTCCCCATGCCAACTGCCATACCAACTGCATGGCGTGAAGGAGGTATTTGCAGTCAAAAACCTGCAAAGATTTTGTGCTGTGTCATGGATACCTCAGGTTGTCATTTAAACTAGCTGAGTCCCCTTGGGGTAGCTGCTATACCATCCAGCTAAGTCTTTAGCTTCGCAGCCTTGCCTTGACTTCAATGCCTATAGCGGGTCCCCGGCTTCCTCAACAGGGTTCTATCTCTACAGTCTCCTAAGAGCCACAACCTCTATCTCTGCAGTAACCTCACGGTCCGTGTGCACCTTGCACTTCGGCCAGTGCTGTGGCGGCCCCCCTCCCCCACCGCGTGGTCCCCTTCAGTTGCTTTGCTCCTATTGCGGTGGCTTCACCCACTCACAGCTTTCCCAGGCCACCATTACTGTCTATGGTCTCCTCATCCCACATGCACCTAGAGCTTATCTCATTCCCTATCGTACCTTAGGCCCCTCTATTTTCGCTGCAGTCATTCATGGCCTTCTTGGGCTGGCTCATGCAAGAGACCCTTTCTGAGGCTTTTATTTGCCTACTGCTTATTGTCTCAGGGCTCGTGCTATACTAGTGTGGCCACAGGGCAGTTGGCATAAGTCACTTAGCACTCTCCCACACGCACTCCTGTCTCTTCCTCCTCCTCCTCCTCCTCCTCCTCCTCCTCTTCCTCCTCATCGGGGACTGGGAGCTTCATGTGGTGTTCTCTGGCTTATATAAGCGTTGGTCTCATAGTCTTTTGCCTTCTCGCCCTTTCTGGCACTATTTGATGACTCCCATGAGCTCTTGCAGTTTCTGAGGCTTTGCAGCCATTCCCTCCCAGAGGCTGTATACAGGTCTCAGTCTGATCTGGGTTCCGCCCATATAGCCCCCCCCCTCCAACATCTTTTGAAGAGAGGTCTGCAGGCTTCAAAAGGAGGCTTTTCTCTGCCCCTCTTTGGCCGCAAGTTTTTTTTTAATTAATTAATTTGTTTATTGCTTCAGGTTACATCTCCATCATAGTGTCCTCTTTCCACCCCTCCCAGTCCCGCCCTCCCACCCTCTACCCCCTACCCCTTCCATCCCACTCCTCTGGAGTGGAGTGTCCCTACAAGTTTTAGTCAGTGTTCAGTGGCTGAAAGCTTTAAAGTGTGGCTGCATTAAGAAGCCTTCCTTCAATTATTTGCTGCCAGGTGCCAGGCTGATCTGCATCCTAAAAAACCTTAAGAGTTCTTTCTTACTAATTCACTAAAGAAAACTAATTCGCATTACATATGCCAAATTCATAAGAACTTTAGTTGGTAACTATTGTTTCTTTTCAATGTTTATTTTTTCAAGTTACATCTTAGTCGTAGACACCTCCCTCCTCCCCTCTCACCTCCAACTTCTTACCCTCTTCCCCCTCTCCTTCTTATCCTATTTTTATTAATTCAAGGTGTAACTTTTCCCTCCAACAACTCCCCCTTTTAGTCCAATAAAAGGTTCTTTTTCTTATAACAATAAATACAAAACAAAACAATAAGAACAATTAGGCAATGATGATGAAAATTATAAGGTATAACATATTCCCAATGTCCAGTTTATATATATATTTGGCAACTAATAAGAGTATTCTATTACCTATCTGGATGAGTTTGAAGTTCTATACCTAACTCAGTTACTATCCTAACTTGCATTACCAACTTAAAAACATCTTCTAAAACCTATAACATCCTTTTAGTTTCTAAACAACTTAAAACTTAACTGTGAGATTATAACTATCTAGTCTTCAACCACATCAGAGACCTGAGAAAGATAAATATATCTGAATAAACAGGTAGTGCAGAGCAAGCAGCTTCCAAAACTAAGAAATGACAGACAACTGGCTGCCTAGACAGTCCCCAATGTTTCTTTATAATGTTGGAGCATCTACCTTCAGCCGTTTAGTCCAGTATCCTTGACAGACATTAATTGTAAAGCAGGATTTATGAAGGACTTGCCTACCCTGTCTTGTCAGAGCTAGGTTGTTGAGTTACCTGCTTCCAAGTTTTGTCCTTTTCTGATAGCATTCTGTCTATAGTTGAAGCAAGGGATTTTTCTTGCCCAGTGACAGGATTGCCGCTAATGCAACCATCTCCAAATAGAGATCTTTGATGCTCATCATCTACTTGGAGTAGAATGGGGGGAGCTGTCAGGAGCTGACATGTCTCAATATCAAAAAATCTTAAGTTAAGAAAACACCTTTAAATGCCATATTCTACAGATCTCTTGAGGTTTTTGAAGACCATCTATCTATCTCCGTATATTAGGATAAGAAAATGTTGCTTGTCTCTTAGCAACTTGATTTTTGATTAACTTAGAAAACATCTGTGATACAGTAAACTAGTACCTAACAAAATAACAAGTTTGAATGTCTATTAGTTTGCATTTCTTAATTATCCTAAACAGTTTGTGATAGTTGCTATAAAAAGGTCAAAACTTCACATTGCATTTAAAAGAATTACATAGGTACAATACCTTAAAAAGAGGTATCAATTTTGTATCAATATACAAAGATCTATACCAATGTAGTCAGATAAAACCTTAATTTTGTATCAATTCACAAAGATATAAGAGTAGATTCAATAATCTACCCTGAACACACCTGATCTTGTCTTAACTATTAATTGTCTTGATTCTGTAAGTAAGTAAAGTGGGAGCCTGAGCCAGAAGGATCACAAGTTCAAGAGTGTCTTGACCTACATAGTGAGACCTCCTCTCAAAAACACACATACAGACATACAGAGAGAGAGAGAGAGAGAGAGAGATAACAGAACAAAAAGCAAATAACAAAAAAAACAAATATATTTAACAATTATAAGCCTTGTAGAATTTTAATCATTTGGGTAGGCTTTTCAAAGTAATTTAATCAATAGAAGTATTGAGGCATAAATAGTTAAAAAATATGTTTATCAAGAAAGATAAATGCCCTGTTGGTAATAAGTTCTGTGTATTATAAACTTAGAACTAAAAATTCTCAGAAACCCACAAATTATATAAATTTATGTGACTGTTTTTCCTGTCACTCATTTGTTTCCATAGCAACTTGGCCATTCAATTGTGTGCCTGCTACCTTGAAGACATAAAATGTCATTCTCACTAATCTATTTAAAGGGAAGTACTATGTTATTTCTCACTGTTATGTTCTGTCTGTTTAGCAGAAGGTAAAAAAACATTGCCATCCTACACAATTCTGTTAGTTTCATGTTGCTGGACTTGATGTAGTTTTGAATTCTCTTTTCTGTTAAAGCTTTCAAGTTCTTAAAAGAAATTGAGCAAGATAATGATAAAGTTAAAACACTTTTCTATCTGGTGGGTAGAAAATTAATAACAGTGGGAGAAATATGAAAAGCACATTTTTTTAAAAAGTGCCTGAAGATTGTGGTAGAGTGAAAATGTAGGTATGCATTTGCAAGAACTAAGAAGAGAATGGAAACAAATTACATTGTTTATCTGGGTGTTGTTTAAATAGCTGTGATCATTTTGTGAAGTTTGTGGAGTAGAGTGTTAAAAATGTATGCACCTTAAGAATATATGTTACATTCAAAAAACATTTTAAACTTAAGTCAATCTATCCCAAACACAACTATATTGAATCCAAACGACAGCCAAGCCCTTTCAGTAAGAAGGGAAGTAGTAAATGTTTTAGGATTATTGAGTCACACATAATGTCTCTGTCTCTGTTGGTTTTTTGTTTGCTCATCTTTGTACAAAACTGAAAATATTTTTAAAATTCTTTTTACAATTTTAATTATTATGTGGATGCTGATGTATGTGCATGTGTACACTACAGTGTATGTATAAGGTGAGAAGACGACGTCCTGTAGTCGTTTTTCTTTCCACCTTTATGTGGGTTCTAGGAGTCAAGTTCACAAAGCTAGGCCTGCACACCAAGTACCCTTGCTGGTTATATCTTGCTGGCCTTGAAAACCACTCTTAACCTGAGAGCTGTATAAAAACAGATCAGCATTTAAAACAGGTAGTATTTAAAGTTCAGAGAACTTTGGTCCATGAGAGTGAAAACAAATGGAAAGGAGAAGCAAACCACAAATCCAACAATCCTTGGGCCTCTGAAATTCAATTACACCACTAACAATGATGACTGAATTCCTAGAATTCTTAACGGGGAGGCCATGACTTCAGGGGAACTTGAATTTCTGACTTGATTAAAGTGCTTGTGCTACTCTTCAGTGCACTGCTATGTTTCCATTGTTCACGCCTTACTAGGACATTTTATCTTGATTCTTAATGTAAGATAATACTATAATTTTGGGTAAAATATTTCTTAAGCTGTGTTACAATGTTACATTAGCATCACAAAATAAAATTATTTAGGAGTTTTTCCTTTTTCTCTAGGTTTAGAATATATAAAGCTGCACTTTATATGTTTAGTAAAAGTTCCCTGTAAATTTGCCTAGAGTAGGTGTTTTTCTGTGGGGAAAGAAAAGGGTTGGTGAATACAGCTTTTCATCAATAACTATATATATGATATATACATATATGCATATATGTGATATATATCATATACATACTGTAAAACATATATAAAATATATATTATATGATGTATATATGTGGTTTACTCTAACCAAATCTTGTTCTAAGAACCTACATATATTAACTAATTTAATCTGCATAACCAAATCAAGTGCTATCACCGTCATGTCCATCATCATCATCTCCATTTCACATCTGAAGAAACTAAACACAGAAGGAATTTAAGTCTAACAGAAATATACATAACATATTTCAACAAATAGAATAAAAACAAAACAGAAAATGAGTTACGCAGGTATTAAAAAGCCAGAACAAGAAGGGAGCTCTAAGGCACAAGGGATAACAAAGAAGCTAGTCCCACCCTTAGGATCCCCTAAGGCAGAAAAGGTAGAGAGAATGGACTGATGGGAACTTAGGAAGGTTATTTTCTTTTTTATTTCTTCAAGTTACATCTCAATGGCAATCCCCTCCCTACTCCCCCCTCCAGTCCCACCCTCCCACCCTCAGCCCCCCATCCTCCCCCCCTTTTTTTTAAAGTTTAAGGTATATCTTATTTCCCCCAACAGCTCCCCCTTTCAGTCCAACAAATGGCTCTTTCTCTTATAATAATAGATACAATACAAAACAACAGAGGTAATTAGGCCACAGTTATGAGGGTTATATGGCTTAGCGTACATTCCCAATGTCCAGTCCATATGTATTTGGCACCTGACTTTAACTTTCTACTATCTAACCATCTCCATGAGTTTAAAGTTCTATATCTAATTCAACATTCATACTAACTCGCAACACAATTTTAAAAGCATCTTCCTAGTCTATAACACTCTCTTGACTCCTAAACAACTCAAAATTTAATTATGAGACTCTAGCTATCTATTCTTCAACCACCTCAGAGACCTGAGAGGGATAAATATATCTGATTATATAGGAAGTACAGGGCCTGCAGCTTCCAAAACTAAGAAATGACATACCAGTGGCTGCCTGGTTCCCATTTTCTCTCCATACATTAGAGCATCGATCTTCAGTCATTTGGCCCTGTTTCTCTGACAGACATTGATTGTAGAGCAGGAATTATGAAGGATTTGCCTACCCTGTCTTGGCAGAGCCAGGCTGTCGACTTGCCTGCAGGAAGTTTTTTTTTTTTTTTTTTTTAGTGTTTATTTATTACTTCAGGTTACATCTCCATCACAGTGTCCTCTTTCCACCCCTCCCAGTTCCGCCCTCCCACCCTCTACCCCCTATCCCTTCCATCCCACTCCTCCAGAGTATAGTGTCCCTACATAACAGTCCCCCACCCCAATTCAGCAGTCATATGAGAGCCAAGAGCCTCCACATACACTGGGGGCCTACAAGGCAGCACCACTAGGGAAAAGTGTCTCATTGACAGGAAACAAAGTCTATAGCTGTTCCCTTTGGTGCATTGGCTGTAGCATAGTTATCCTGTAATATTACAGTGGAGACATCCAATGACTGTCCAATTTTCTTTAGCTTATATATAGGACAATCATTTATCTAAGAGATAATTATCTTTTTACGCTATACTCGCATATCTTGACAGTGATTATAGTGGGTCGTTTTCTCAGGAAACACTATTTGCCCTTTCAATGTCTAGCCCAGGATTCTCCTTTTTAGAATGGTTTTCATTAGCTATGTTTCCTGTATTTTTTATATTACATTGTGTTGAGTAATCTTCAGACACCCCAGATGTGCATTTTCTACGCTTCTCCCGTTACCTTTTTCTACTTCTGTCTCCTCTCGCCAGTCATTTTGTCACTTGTTTCTCTTTAACATTTCTATCTTTTATGTCTCTTGCTGAGCATTTAAAATGATCTCTATCTGCTGTGTAACTTGGTCTTCAGTTATTATTTTAATTTTAAATTAAAATTAGAATATTCTAAATTATTTTTCTTCTCTTACTTTTTGGTACTCCTTGTTTCAACTACTCTAACATCTGTCTCATGTGCCTGTTGATGCCTTGGCAGTTATTGTCCTTCTTTTGCTTCTGTTTAGTGCTATTCCTTTAATGTTATAATTATTACATTACTTTTTTATTACATTGAAAATCTGAATTATAGTTTTTTAACTTTGTATGTAATTTTTACCTGCTTCCCAGCCACACTCTTTATGAATTTCTTTCTACACAACAGAGTATGGGTACTCTTTTGCACACATTTCTGACAATTTTATTTTTATTTTAATTTATGTATAAATACATCATGATTCCTTTACTCCTTACTTCCACAAATCCTATAAGTCTCCTAACTCCAACTCCCTCCATGGTTCCCACTCTCAAATTGATAGCCTCTTCTTCCCTGATTATTATTACTACAAATATATCTGTGTATATATAATAAATATACATGTGGCACTCACTGATTGCTGGTAACCAACAGCTATCTAATTGGAGTCAAGGTCCACTCAACAGGAAGGAAACAATGCCCAGTATTAGAAACCTATCCAACTTCCTGGGGATACTGAGGTCATGAACCTTAGAAGAGAATCTGCCATCATTACTTTGCTAGACTAGCATAACTAACTAACATTCTGAACCCTATCCTTATATCCTGATGAATGTAGTTATCACCCTACATCAAAGAAGCTTCTCCTTACAGAAAATGCAGACCACCTCGGAAAACTACAACTGAACACAGTGTGAAGATCAATAGGTCATGGGAAGCCCAACCCCCAAAAGATATGTCTGGTGTTATTTTTATCTTAATGATATGTTTACTCCAGTCCTTACTCATATAAATTATTTGGATTTTCCTGGAACACCTATTAGCAAGAAATGCCAGATGTTGATTTCTAGTATTTTTTGTTCAAGAGATCCTCAGATAGCTAAGGTAGTAGTCTGTTCACAGCATGGCTCACACACCCTGTAACCTTGTGGTACCAGGATACTGCAAGAGAGCTTCTAGCCCATTTCCAATTGTCCTTCGTTCCTTTAAACACCATTGGTACCACAAGGAGTGTCTTCGCCAAAACTCCAAAGGGTTTCTATCTCTTACAGCATGGAGTTTTCTGAGATAAGATTTTTCCCTGCTTTTCCATGGATGCTTTCTGCAACTTCTTTGCACACCTCTCTCAACAATTACATCCTGCTCCCAAAGTCTACCTCACAGAACTTCTTCCTGACTCAGGATCCTTGCTCCTTTTGGAGGTGACTGTTTGCCTTTGAGTTTTAAGGTCTGCCACTGTTAGGTCTTTACCTGCTTTCCATGTTTTCCCATTCCACTCTCATCCTCATAACCTTTCTATAGACATGAAATTAAAGTTTGTCTCATTTCCTGAGATTACAGCTTAGAGTTTGGGGCTGTGTCATAGCTTTGCTGAGAGTTTAATTTGAGGGTAGATTTTTTTTTCCCTCTGTCCTCCTGGTATGTGATTTATAAGAAAAAAAAGTGTGAAGATTTTAAGCTAAGCTGCCACTATCCTCTTATCCTACTTCAGCGATAAATTTATTTCTACGGAAATTGTGGGGGCAAGTTAGAACTGACAATCTACTGGAAAAAAAGAACGAATAGTCAAATGGAAAGTCTATGCAATGTATTGTGTTCATAAAGTCCCAGTGTCATTAGGTGATCATCTAATGCATTTCTTAATGACTGCTGATCTGGAGAATTGACTGTAAATATTTTTTTATCTGAGCAATATATAGTGGAATCATAATATCTTTTATAAGCATGATGTAAATACTACAAGCCCAGCTAATAGTGCAATTCCCTATTTAATTATCTCCTCTGGCATAATAAAACCACCTACTTTCATTATTACACTCATCATAATTAAGTCATAGAGACACTCTGTCTCTGCATTTGTGAGCACAATAACCTGAACAAAGAACAGAGAGTCAGAGAACAACTTGGAATGCCTCTTACTATTTACTGAAACATTTTTCTTGTACAAGAAGGATTTTGCTTTATATAGGCTTTCTCTCTCTCTCTCTCTCTCTCTCTCTCTCTCTCTCTCTCTGTGTGTGTGTGTGTGTGTGTGTGTGTGTGTGTGTGTGTGTGTGCAGTAGCAAAAGAAAATTCTAAGATTTAAAAAAAATGCCCACAGATGGTTAGAAAATCTGTCAGAAGAGGTACCACAAACCTGGATCTGAGGGCTAGGGGGATATAGTTTAGTTGGTAGAGGGCTTGTCTGGAATGTATGAAGCCCTAAATCCAGTTTCCTCACTATATAAAACTGCGTATAGTAGTACCTACCTCTAATCCCAATAGTTGGGAGGCAGAGGCAGGTGGATCAGAAGATCAATGGTTTCTTGGCTACATAGTAAATTCAAGGCTAGCCTGGGCTTTATGAGATCTAACTTCAAAAGAAAAAGAAAACAAAAGCTTTCTTCAAATATATATATATATATATACAACTCGTATTCTAGCTTCATTACCTGGTTATACACAATGACACCACTCTTAATATACAAATTATCACATCTTAATCCACTCTGATTTACCACTGCTAGCAAGGCCTGAATTAGACTCAAGTTTTTTGTCTCTAGAAACTCATTCCCCACCTCTCTCTCTCTCTCTCTCTCTCTCTCTCATCCATTGCCAGATGCTTTCTTCAACCCATGCAAAAAATTACAGACTAAAACCATGCATCCTGGGAAATTACAACCACATCCAAAATAATTGTCGTTCTTTCAGCCCCCTACAGTAGCTCCTCCTGGACTGGGAGCAGAAAGCTAACATCAGTGATGTTATGAGTCCAGAAGCAGTTTTCGCCTCCTGATACCTTTTGGGAGGCATGGGTTAGTAGACTCTCTCCCTCACTCCAAGACATGCTGCCTATTGTTACTGCCCTGATAAGTGTGGTTAGTAAGGAGTAACCATTAAATAAATACTTGCTGACTATATTGTTGGATGAGCAGAGAATAGAGGGTAGCTTGCTTCTCCCAACCATTGTGAAAACCACATAAAGAAATATGTGAAAAGTGCCTGACACAAAGTACTTTGTGACCTAAAAGAATAGTGTCCTGTTGTTTTGGTGGCAAACATTAAGTGGAATAAAATCTTAAATTAAATACATATTTAAAAAAACAACTGTAAAAGCAATATCTACTTTTGAAATAAAGGAGTTAATCCTTTCATGTCAGCAGTCATGGATATAAACGAAATAAGCAATTAAATTTTCTTTCACTGACAACATCCTTGAAATTGTACCTTCCAATTACACAAAACACCGCTTTAACAATGCATCCATAGACCTTGCTTCATTGGATTGAACTACCGCAGCTAAACATTTTTAGTGCTTTTGATAAAAAATGTGTTTCCATGTTATAGCTTGGGGAAACAAGTGAGGCAAGGCAGCAGCACTTTGGCACCATAAGAGGAGCAGAACAACTCTGAAAAGTGTAGGTGTTCCTCTTTTAATAAGTAGCTGTGTATAAAATCGCTGTCATATGGATTTTCATAGTTTTCAAAGTAATTGTGAATTTTACCCATTTTTTTCTTATTTGAACATAATTTCCTTAGTAAGTCATTTATTTGATGCTACTGTTATTATCTTAATCTCTCCTCTGTGAACTAACGTGAACAATTTTATGACCACTTTACTCCCAGGCTTTCAGATGTCAATAATGTAGATCAGGATTTTCTCATTCTCTGCACAGTCTCCAGAGATCCATAACCATGACAGTATAGCATAGACATGTAATAAATATTTGTGGATGAAATGTGATACCCTATATATGTAATCTTGGCTATCAGATCCACATGACTATTGTTAAATAACTTAAAAGATCTTGATCTTCTTGTTCTTTAAGTGGGATTTTGCCACAAGCAGTGTTAAATAGGAAAAACTATAGAAATAGAAGATATTACAGAGGCACCAGAATTTGAGAGAAATTGAATATTTTAAAATTACCAATTAAATGCCTGGACAGATGGCTCAGAGGTAAAATACTTCCACTATAAGCCTGAAACTTGAATTCCTGTCCCTAAAACCCATGCAAAAGCCAGGTCTGCTCTGGTGCATGTCTATAATCCTTGTGGCTTGGGACTGGGGACCAACAGGTCCTTGGAACTCATTGGCCAGCCATTCTAACTCAATCAATGAGCTCCAGGTTCAGTAAGAGACCCTGTCTCAACAAATAAGAAATAATAATTATTTTTATTGTGACTGAAGAAGACACCCAACATTGCCCATTGCCCTCTGGCACACACACACACATACACGTGCTTACAGAGAAAAGGTAAATAAGAGGGGACTAAGCTAAGAGAATTAAGCACAGTTGCATGTCCTTCTTCATAAGGTCCCCATGAGCATCAGCTTGGCAAGTCCCTTCATTAGCTATGCATGCATAAGAAAATGAATGCATCATTCTTAAATTCATGTCAAGACAGTTTCTAGTGATCTTGTTGGGTTCACTGAAGTCAGAGCACTCTCTCAGGGATCTGTAAGATATACAGCTCTATGCATCATCCCATGAGAAGACTTAACCTGAGTCAGAAAGCAGAGAGTGGACACAGGATGATGAAATGACTCCTTCACTTAAGTCAAAGCCACAACTAGATATCTCCTGCCACAAAATGAAACCTCCAGTAGCAGGAATGGTTTACATCTAATTGAGTTGTTAGCTAACAGGGCCCCCATGAAAATCTCCAAACGATCCAGGCTATTGCCATGTTGTAACCGATCTTTTATTATTTAACACTTATTTATTTATTACTAAATTCACTTATAAGTAACACCAACAATTTCTTAACTATTAATCCTATAAATTCCTACAACCCCTTTAACCTATCCACTAAACCTATTGATAATTATTTTTCTAACCTTTTAGAATGATACAGTCTCTGGGGCAGGTCCTCAGTCGTCAGGAACACAGTCTTTGTTGTAGATTCTTTAACGCACTTAGCAGTCCTTTTTCTGGATCTCTCAGATGCAGGTTCGTCAGGGTAAGTTGGTTATTGCAGTCTCAACTTAAATAAGGCTTCATGCTTTCTTCTCTGTGGGAGACCCCAGCCATCTGCAGGCCAACTTACTTCTTTTGAATCAGGAACTCAGCTGCTCTGCCTCAGTCCTTAAAGCCAGGCACAGTTTCCCCTAGGCCACTGATCGGACAGATCAAACCCCTCCAGGCAAAAGCTGAGCCACAGGGTCCAGTCCTTGGCCTTTTGGTGTCTTGCTCAGGCTTTCTTTGCTCACCGGCTTCTTTCTGCTTCAGGGAGAGAGCTGGCCATCAATGGCCAGCCCTTTTTTCAGCAGGACTCTTGGAGCTCTCTAGCATCAGGGGCCTCTTCTTCTTCTGGGCTCCATGCACTGTCCTTAAATAGGAGGAACTCTGTTTCAGCTTAATTTGGGCTCCGCCCACTTAGCAGCTGAAAACAATGTCAGGCCAGATACTTTGTTTCTTCAAGTCTATTGAGTCTTTCCTGTTTTTCCTGACTTCAACCTTGTTTTTCAGTCTATTAAGTCTTTCCTGTTTTTGCTGACTTCATGCTGATAATGCTCTTCAGGCCCTGAATTAAGAGACAGTATCAGAAACTCCTATATATTTTCTAAATCTAATTTATCTAACCTCTACACCATGTTTATTGGTTGCTCTCTAAAAACTGATGGTAATTCCATATTGCTGAAGGCAATACCTATATAACTCATTGAACATGGAGAATATGAGCTGATGCTTCCTAGAGCCTTTATCCCTACTAACTAGTGTTCATGGTACTGGAAGGTATTCTGTAAACTACCAGATAAGAGGTAAACACCAATCCCAGATACAAATCCCTTGATCTAAAAAGATAACCTGCCTGAAAGAAATGTTGGTGCACTAGTGCCACAAAAGTTGTGAGTGTAACCAACTACTATATGATTGAATTTAAGGCCCACTCCATAAGATGGAATCCATGCCTGACACTGCTTGGGTGGTGTACTGGCTGGTTTTATGTCAACTTGACACAAGCTAGAGTCATCAGAGAAGAGGAAACCTCAACTGAGAAAATGCCTCCAAAAATCAGGTTGCAGGCAAGCTTGCAGGGAATTTTCTTTATTAGTGATTTATGAGGAGGGCCAAGTCCATGATGGGTGGTACCATCCCTGGGCTGATGGTCCTATATTCTATAATAAGTAAGCAGGATGAGCAAATTATGAAGAGCAAGCCAGTAAGCAGCACACCTCCATGGCCACTACATCAGTTCCTGATGCAGAATCTCCAGGTTCCTGCCTTGCTTGAATTTCTGTCCTGACTTCCTTTGATGATGAACTGTGATGTTGAAAAATATCCTTTCCTCTAAATGTTTCTTTGGTCATAGTGTTTCATCACAGCAAGAGTAACCATAACTATTTTAGACAGCCAAGAACCTCAGATTACATAGGCCATGACCTAAGGGAAAAGAAAGTACTGTTGTTCTACTAATGGGACATAGCAATAAGATGACTCCTAGTAACATTTTGCTGAACAAGACAGATCAATGTCTTGTTCAGTCATTATCATAGAAGCTTCCTCCAGCAGTAAATAGTAACAAAGACAGACACCAGCTAGACAATGTTCAGAGAGTGAGAGACCTTGGAAGACTTAGTCCTGAATGGGATGTCTTCATCAAATCACTCCCATCAGAAATCCCCTTCATGACTCTTAAAAAAGGAGGTTGAATGATTATAAGAGCCAATGAGGATGAAAGACACCAAAGAAACAAAGCTTTCTATACAAAACAGGACTGATGTAATATGAACTCACAGAGACTGCCAGATAGGGTCCCAGGGATGAGAAGAAGTGGACACAAGTCCCCAACCCTAAGTCAGAAGCTATCTTCAATTGATGACTGCTCACAAATAAAAAATTAGTTTTCTCCCACAAAATTTCACTGGATATACAAACCATGCTTATGGGCATGCGTCATACCAAGCAGTAGATAACCAGTAAAAAAACAAAATCAGTGGTATTTTTGGAGTTTTTTTGTCTCATAATACTTTGGGAATTTTTAAAAATCTTATAGGTCTTTTGCTTATATAATATGGTTTCTAGTTTTATGTTTTTATGAAATTTCTATGTATGTAGATGTGTTTGTCTTTGCATCTATGTGTTTTTTGTGCTTTTTCTTTGGCTCCTTTTTCCTGTTTGTGTTTGTTTACAGGTTTTGTCATATTCTTGTTTGTTTGTTTTTATTTTATTTTTCTTTAAATGCCTGTTTCTAATGAGAAGGGGTATGGATTTGGATGGGGGGGGGAGAGGTGCAGAGAAGCTGGGGGAGGGAAAACAATAATCAGAAGATATTGTATGAAAAAAATTTTAAAAAACACCAATGAGGATATGCTTTTTTAAATGAAAAGAAAAACTTGTTCATGGGTAGGCTAATTAGAGAAAAAATTAAATTTAAAGCTACTGAAAAAATTATGAGCTCCAAAGATGTCTGAACCATTCCATGTACTGCAACCCTTGGTGACATCGAATCTGCATTGGTACCTAATGACTCTGAGAAGGCTTGAGGGACTGTGGCAATAACACCCAAGATAATGTTCTGGGTTTCCAAGACACGCCTGACTTCAAAAGAAGAAGAACTGACTTCTGGCTACATTTGTGAAGGACAGTATGACCCAGAAATGACCAGTCAGAAACCAGAAAATTCAGGAAGTCACCAAGTTTATGAGAAAGATTCTAAGGAAAGATGCTTACTAACATTCAGACCCATGAGAATATGGAATTGGTACATGGCATGTTAGAGTATGAAACATTTGTATCTCAACCTGAATCCACTACCAGGAATATTAACTGTGACCTCTGAAGCTAGACTTGAAATAGCAGGGGACAGGTATCTGTGTCATGGCACACATTAAGGGTATGTACAAAAGTCACCTAAATTCTATGGGTATGATACTTCAAAGATTCCATACATTTCAATATTCTTATATTTGTTTATGTCATAGTTCTGCATATTCTCACTGACTGTTGACATATAGCATTCTAAAAAATAAAACTCTATTAGACTCTAAAACATGGAAGGGACCATTAAGAGCATCAGGCCATTGCCCAACTATAACAAACACAGTTCTCCTCCATAACATCCCAGACAACAAGAATACAACAAAATGATGTCCACTGCCTGTGGATAAAACAATAGTCTAAAGTTGCCTGCTGGCCATGTGGTCTCTTGGGCAAGCCAACAAATCACAGTGGGGTTGAAAGGAATACCACCTCCTCAGTGTGACTCAAGCCTGCTATAAGCACTAACGAGGGACTTCTTAACCTGTGCCTTCCAGTCACAAAAACATATAATGTGTGCTTAGAAGTTAGGCTCACCTCATACGGAGGATGCTAAGAGTAGGAAAAGAAAGCATGTGTGTTTGTTCTCTACTCTCAGATTTGCTAGGTACTGGAAATTTCTCTAAAATTATTGTTTTTTATTAAATAAATAATATTTCTAATAAAAAAATAAAGTTTGGAATCTGAAGGCAGAGAACTAGCATTTGTTTGTGGGTGGAGGATACCGCCTCCACTGGAATCCAGAATGAACTTTTGACTGTAGTCTTCATGGATACACACAACAGCTATTTTGTTAACTCCTCCAACTTATTTTTTTTTACATGAATCTTAGAATATTTTTTAAATCTACAATAAACACTTCCAGTGTATGGGGTAAGACATTATGTTAATTGGGTTGTAAATTGCTCACACATCTTATGATAAAATAAGAAGTAGGAGGGAGCTGATCATGAATACGTGGGTCTGTCTTGTTCTCTCCTCTGTGGGGTAGTCTCAATAAGGATTTGAAAGTTTTGAAAGGAGCTTTTAAGAGCTCACATAGTGCTGGTCCTATTTGCCATACAGAAAGGGGCACACAAGACATGCAGATGGCTTTTAATTATGCACTGCTCCTGATTATACCATTTTGGGGCTGGTTTATTGGCTGTTCTTTCCTGTCAAAAGCACCAAGTCAGAGCATTTAGATCTCCAGTGACTTGCATTTAAGACACTGTAACTCTTTCAGATGCCAAGACGCCACCGCAGCAAAGCTGGGACATGAAGTCAGGATTGCATACAGCCTTTTAGAAAGGGACTATTAGAGTGGCCTTGAAGAGTGCTGCTGTCTAGATGGGTTTTTGTTCCATCATCCTCTATTGCTCCCTAGAGAACTAAAATGACAGTTCCAAGAAGTGCTCTCAAAAGTGGTCCAAAGTTTCCACTGTTTCCAAAGCAGAACAGTTTTGAAGAGACAGAGATGTTCAGGGCTTCCATGAATAGCGAGCATGCATTTCATGTTTTGCAGGACTGTTGTCACAGGTATTACCAGAACTCTACTCAGTACATCAAGTATATTCTTGGTTACATAAAAATAGTGAAAAGTAAAAGCTAAATCCCATGAGAAAAATATGCTGGACAATTTTTTAAAACTCAACAAGAGTAGAATTCCTTAGGGGAAATTTTGACTGTTTTCCTTGTGGTAAATCGTGACCTTTGTATTGAAACTTTAGTTTTTGTTTGTTTGTTTGTTTGTTTTGTTTTTGTTTGTTTGCTTGTTTTGTATCAAATAGAAAATAAGAAACTAAGATGTCACCACAAAGTTACAAAATGTAAATTGTACAATAGAATATATGTAAGAAATGTTTTTAAATAAGTTAACATTACCATTAGCATTTGTCAGAAAAGACAGAGAAGATAGAAAGGCAGTTGTTTAGGATTCTCATTTCAAATGATGTAATATGTCTAGAGGTCATGGAAAGACACCTAATGATACAAAAATTGTCAGAGGACAGGAGATCCTAGCTCATTTTACAACTTTTATTGAGCATTCTGAAATTAAATATCTGGAAGTATGTGGAAAGGATTTATGTGGCATAAAGAATGGTATGAATTATATTATTAGAAAAATATAAATGCATTCTTTATCAGAACTATTATAGCTGTTTAGCGAGCCATTATTCTCAGACATTAACCCTCCAAAATGAATGTGAATATTTTAATTCTCCTTAGAATTCTAGTCCATCTATATATAATATAATCGCTAAAACATTCAATAGTGCCAATACTTACTCTTTTTCTGAGTTTCTCAGACTTTGATATCAAGTAGAAGGCTCTTATTTTTGGAGGTCATAGGAATCAATAAGGACAAAAGCATAAAGCAATTTTGTTTTATTTAGTGACATAAGCTACCTCAATTCCTTTATCTTAAATATACTCAAGTTTCTTTTATTTCTCTAGCAAGCATAGCTCATGTATTGCAGATTTGTCATAGCAAGATTCCAAGTCTCTGGTGTCATTTGTTCTTGCCTGTTTTAACTTCTTTCATAGCTAAGCAACATGAATACACATCTGGATATATTTCTGTGTATTTGGTGGGTGGGTGGGGATGGTGCATGTACATGTGCCCCTTTGTGTGTGTGTGAGAGAGAGAGAGAGAGAGAGAGAGAGAGAGAGAGATACGGCCTTGTTCACATGTGTATGTAAGTGTGCTCACTCACTCATACGTATCTATGGAGGTCAGGATGTATTTCCACATAATTTTTTTGAGACAGAATCTGTCATGGGGCCTGCTAGACTGGGTGGCCAACAAAGCCTCCAGAATCTACCTGTCTCTGTTCCCTATAGCTGGTGTTATAGACAAGGACTGCCATGCCCAGCTTTTATCACATGGATAATGGGGATCCAAACTCAGGTTCTCAGGTTGGCTTAAGTACTTCACCCACTGACTCATCTCCCTAGCTTAAACGCAGTCATCTGAGCACTTCTGAAGTCAGTTTAAACCCTTACTAATCTAAACTTTGTGATGGCTGACAATAATTCTGGGTTTCCTGCAATCTTAATTGACATAGATATCCTTATATCAGTCCTGCTATAATTTCACATCTACCGAAAAGAAAACACTAGTCAATAACTTAGCCCTTTATCAGTTAATACTATCCCTAACTCAAAGTTGTAGGAACATGGAAATCAGGAAGCATTCAAAATGAAGAGTTTAACAATGTATAAAACAATAACAAAATATTGTTTTTACTTACCAATTTGAGAAAACTAAGAAAAATATTTTAACCAGTATATTAGAAAATTTGTATAAATCAATAGTTAATTAAACTTGACACTAATCAAGACAATAAAGCAATTAATTTGAGGTGAATCAAAAACTACATTGGAAAATCAGAATGATAAAGCTCCAAATAAAAAAGAGAGTAATTATGTGGTAGGCAAAAATGTCTTATAATACATAACAAATATATTATTTTATACAATAAGTATGAAAGCAAAAATGGTACCTTGTGCTTCATACAGAAATTTAATTTTTGTTGACAAAAATACTTTCTGGGAGAAAGTTCACACAAGATACACATACAATAAAGAACTTGTATCCAGAATGTACATGAAACATCAACAGATGAAAAATACAAACAAAACTCAATTTACGCAAAGGAAAGTCTTGAACAAACCTTTAAGATATGTCATTATCCCATTAGGATATAGAAATAAGTTCACCATCATCTGCTGTGCAGAAAGTGCAAACCAACACTGCTCACCATTAAAATGGCTGAAACTGAGACTGATAATGGCTAGTGTTTGCAGGATGTCAGGCAACTACAGCCTTCATGCACTGCTTATGGGAGCATTAAGTTGTATAAAGATTGAAGAGAGCTGTTTGTGAGAATCAAATACACATGTACACAATGACCCAGAAATCCTATCCAAGAGAAATTAAACAAAAACCATACACCTACAAAGTTATTTTCATAATAACCCCCAATTTGGAAATAAGCCAAATATGGTAACATGATTTTACTTTTAATATAGTAACTTCATGCTTCTCAGCATTGTTAATATTTGCAATGATACAGATGGATCTCAAAACAAAACACACACAAAAAAAATCAAAGCTGTAAAATTACATTCCAAAATAAGCAATTAGAAAGAAAATGGCTGCCTGTTTGTAATGATGGTTGAGAAAGCAGGCACATGGTAACTTTCTGGATAATGGAAATGCACCATGTATTTCTGAGTGACAATTAAATGGGTATATACAATTACTACAATTCATGGAATTAAGCAATTGATATCTGTGATATCAAACTGAGTAGTTAGGATCTGTAGATTATATGCAAATCATCTCTCAAAAGAATGTTTATGATGTCATAAATGTTTCATAGTAATCTACATATATTCCTAGTTATAGAGTAAATTAGTGTGGAAATACTGACAGTAAGTTTGGTAAATTTCAAAAGCTCTAAGCATATCAGTGAGGTTAGGCATCTTAGAGGAGAACTCACTACTGACTTTCCTAAACTGTTATGATTCCTAACTGCATTCTAAATACTTATTCTTCTACTACCCACAGATAAATGTAGTTCCCAGCCTTCATGAACGAGATGATTTTTGCAGCAGACAAGGATCACACAAAAAAACACAACTAGTTGAAATGCAAATAGCAACTGATGGTCAGATGCCCAGCTCCAGTTGATACGTGTACAACACAATCCACATACCTAAGAAGATGCCCAGCTCCAGTTGATACATGTACAACACAATCCACATACCTAAGAAGATGCCCAGCTCCAATTGATACATGTGCAACACAATCCACATACCTAAGAACATCATGCAAGAACATCATCGTCAGAAAGATTGTAAGAGCCAGAAGCCCAGACCATCTGCTGCAAGATAGTGTCTTCTATATATGACAGGGACGCTCCACCCATGAAATATCAGCAGTATGGTCACCTAAACAAGACCTGCATAATGACACTATCACTTAGCATGCTATCACAGAGGGGAAAATCTCACAGAGACCCAATCCAAGATGTAAAACTGTAGGCAATTAAGGTTGTTGAAAGAGGAAAAAAGAGTTTTCTCCCGGGATAAGCCCTCTGATAACCTATTTAATCCCAAGTGGTCAGTCCTTAACATATGTACACACAAACAACACACTGTATTGCACCTGAAATTTTTCTTAGCCGTGAAAAGATATTTAGTACCATATAAGGAAAATTTCAATAATAAAGAAAATTTAAAGCATTATACATGAGTAATTATTTGGCTGCTTTGACAACTAGTTTACTGAAAAAGAAAACTTCATTTTCCTCCTGTAGAAGTTGCAGTTGCAGTCAGACATTGTCTCTGTCTAGCTGCTTTGCAATCTCTAGAATCTTTTTTGAAAATTTTATTTATTCAAGTTACATCCTGACCGAAGTCCCCTCTCTTCACCACCCAGTACCAACCTCCCATTCTTTTCCTCTTCTCCCTCCTCTCCTTCTCCCCACCCCCCCCCAATATCAACCTATTCTGGTTCATCAAGTTGCATTAGAGATAAGAGCACCCTCTTCCATTAAGGTCAGACAAGGTAGTCCAGCTAGGGTACAATGTTCCATAAACAGGCAACAGAGTCCATATCAGAGACAGCTCTCCATTCCACTTGGTAAGGGATTTGCATGAAGACTAAGCTGCCTATCAGCTACATATGTGTAGGGAGCCTAGGTCCTGTCTATATATGCTTACTCTGTAAGCCTCCAGGGGTCTAGGCTGGTTGGTTCTGTTGGTCTTCATGTGCAGTTCTTGTCCCCTCCAGATACCTCTATTCTTCCTTCCTCTCTTCTACAAGTCTCCCAGAATTCTACCTAATGTTTGGCTGTGTATCTCAGCATCTGTTTCAATCTGTTGCTTGGTGGGATCTCTCAGAGGATAGTTTTGCTAGTTTTCTGTCTTCTCTGGGTCGGCGGGTTGTATGATGGTTATCCTGTACTACATGGCTAGTATCCACTTATAAGTGAGTACATACTATGTGTATTCTGGATCTGGGTTACCTCGCTCAGGTTGATCTTTTCAAGTTCCATCCATTTTCTTGCAAATTGCCTGATTTCCTTGTTTTTAATAGCTATGTAGTATTTCATTATGTAAATGTACCATGGTTTCTTTATCCATTCTTTGATTGAAGGGCATCTGAGTTGTTTCCAGTTTCTGGCTATTATGAATAAAGCTGTTATGAACATAGGTGAGCCAATGTCCTTATGGTTTGGTGGAGAATCTTTTGGATATATGCCTAAGAGTGGTATAGTTGGATCTTGAGATAGAACTATATTCCCAATTTTCTAAGATATTGCCAGACTTATTTCCAAAGTGGTTGTACAAGTTTGCACACCCACAAGCAATGCAGGATTGTTCCCCTTTCTCCACATCCTCACTAGCATGTGCTGTCACCTGAATTTTTGATCTTAGCCATTCTGACAGGTGTAAGATGGAATCTCAGAGTCGTTTTGAGTTGCAATTCCCTGATGACTAATGATGTTGAACATTTCTTCAGGTGCCTCTCAGCCATTAGAGATTCCTCTGCTGTTTATTCTTGGTTTAGCTCTGTACCGCATTATTTGATTGAATTATTTGGTTTGTTGGTGCTGAATCTCTTGAGTTCTTTATATATTTTTATATTAGCCCTCTGTTGGATGTGGAGTTGGTGAAGATCTTTTCCTTATCTGTATATTGCTGTTTTGTTCTAATGACAGTGTCCTCTACCTTACAGAAGCTTTTCAGTTTCATACGGTCTCATTTATTGATTGTTGGTCTTGCAGCCTGACTGTCAGGGATCATCTGTTCAGGACGTTGTCCCCTGTGACAATGCACTAGAGTCAGATCTATCTGTTCAAGACATTGTCCCCTGTGACAATGCACTAGAGTCAGATCATCTGTTCAGGACGTTGTCCCCTGTGACAATTCACTAGAGTCAGATCATCTGTTCAGGACGTTGTCTCCTGTGACAATGCACTAGAGTCAGATCTATCTGTTCAGGACGTTGTCTCCTGTGACAATGCACTAGAGTCAGATCTATATGTTCAGGACGTTGTCCCCTGTGACAATGCACTAGAGTGAGGCTCTATCTAGCTGCTTTGCCATCTCAAGGATCTCTTATTTCACATGTTTAAAGTGTTGAAACAAATTGTATATTTTAAGCATCGAGGTTGAGAATGGGCAGAAAAAGAAAGGCTTGGCACAAGACAAGAATACATAGGAGAATGAGAGAATGAGGGAATGAGGTAAGAAAGACAAACTAGAAACCACCAAGACAGTAAAAGGTTGGAAGTATCCTAACTGAGAGGAAAAGCATGTGGAATTTCTTGGGATTCAGGAGCACAATATTTTTTGTAGAAAAATCACCAAACTTACTCTGAACAGAGAAGACATTAAACTATATTGTCTTATAAGTTAAAGACATAAGGGCAGCACATATTGCTATTTTATAAACATCTGACAGTGACATAGATACTAGATAGAAAGAGAAAGGGAAAACCATTTCTAAAATTCTCACAATTATCCCCCAAGTTTTCTAAGTGATTCTCCTACAGTAACACCCAGTTAATATCCAATGCAATTTTATGAGTTACTATTATTACTACTCTTTTACTGATAAGGGAACTGAAGGAAAGAAAGGTTCAGTTGCTTGCCCAGGTACCCAGCCAGTGATTGTTAGAGAGAGATCTAAAACTCACGTATTCTAGCTACAGAGTCTGTGCTCAGAGACTCAACAGTTTCTCAATGCTTGAGTATTGAAGGATTTGACTTATTCACATGCTGGAGCTTTCTCTCACACTATTGATCTTTTCTTCTGTGAATAGCCTTTTCATCTTCTTTGTACATTTTCTCAACCAGGTGTTTGTCAAATCCATTTCCACACTGATGTGTAAGAGTCCTTTATAAATTAATGACATTGACCCTTTGCAAGTTTTAGTTATTGGAATATTTTCCTGGAATATATCATTTTTCTTTTGTTTCTTAATTTTGCAATTTTATCTTCATTTAAAACATTCAAAATCATTTATATTTCCTTATTAAATACTACCTATGAGTCTTATCAATAAAATACTAGTGCACAAATAAACAGCTTGTTTCTCACAACTTTAGGGTTGCAAATAGAATTAAAACTTTAGATTAATTTGGTATAGCAGTATGGATGGGGATTGTAGCAAAAAATACCACCAACTGTCATAATAAGCTTATTTTCCAGTTGTTTTTCACCTCTTATATACAGTTTATTTGTAAGCCAAAAACATTTGCGATGTCTAAGTACAAAAGAGAAAAGACAATGTGCATTTACCATGTCAACGATAAGAGGATCATCCTTGTACATTACAAAACAAAGTCCTGGGTATTTTCTTTGACTTCTCTTCCTTTATATTTAACATCTAGTCTATGTGTAAGTGTGTGTGTGTGTGTGTGTGTGTGTGTGTGTGTGTGTGTGATGGTGGTGCTGATGGTCTGAATAGATTTGGTCCACATAGATTCAAGTGTTTCAATGCTTGGTCATAGGGAGTGCCACTTTTAGGAGGTGTGGCCTTGTTGTAGTGGGTGTGGCCTTGTTGGAGGAAATGCATCACTGCGGAGGTGGGCATTGAGATCTCCTGTGCTTAAGCTCTGCCCAATGTGGAATTTTAGTCTTCTCTTGGCTGCCTTAAGATCAAGATGTAGAATCCTCAACTCCTGCTCCAGCACCGTGTCTGCCCGCATGCCTCCATTCTTCTTGCCATGATAATAATAAACTAAACCTGTGAAACTGTAAGCCAGCCCCAATTAAACCTTTTCCTTTATAAGAGTTACCCTGGTGATGGTGTCTCTACACAGAAACCAAAACCCTAATTGAGAAAGTGTGTGTGTGTGTGTGTGTGTGTGTGTGTGTGTGTGTGTGTGTGTG
>CAJQZJ010033410.1:607212-636998 GCA_907164525.1 Lophiomys imhausi | reverse complement strand
GACACTCTGAAATTCAGTTCCTGAATACTTAACTGGCTGGTCATCTTCCACAGCTCACCATGTCAGTAGTCAGATTTAATGACCACAAGAAAGTGTAACAAAATTTTAGAAAAATACACATGCATGGCTCTACATGGTATAGATGGGGAAATTTTCCAAACTACCTAAGAAGAAAATCAAATTAATTACTAGTCCTCATAGTTGCAAATCAGCTTTTACATACCAACATGAAAGTTTGACTTTATCTAGGTGTTACCTACATACAGAATACATATACTTCAAATAGGAAAGTCCCCAGCATGTAGGATATGAAATATCTCTTAACTCTAAATGCTACTCGGTTTGAAAAGCATTTATTAGACTTCCTTTGCTGACAGGAAGTAAGAATGCCAGAGGAGTGGGTTGGAAGGGATAGAGGGGGTAGAGGGTGGGAGGGTGGGACTGGGAGGGGTGAAAAGAGGGCACTATGATGGAAATGTAACCTAAAGTAATAAATAAACATTTAAAAAAATAAAGAATGATAGGCAATAGTGTTCAGGTAACACTCAGCCTTGAACATGGCAAGGGAGGAGTAGGGATTTGTTTTTATTGTTTATCCAGCCCCAAACCAGAATGCGCCATAAGCATCTTTCTACTTCAGTGCTCATAAGCAATTATAGGCAGAAGCTTTATTCTGAAGGCCTTCCCACCTCATCTTTTCCTGTATTTCTAAGATTTCTGCAAGAGAGAGTGTGAAGGAACAAGCTAAAGCAATAAATAGGAATTGGAATCTAAGAGTAGAAAGTTGAACTGTATATAACCAAATGAGGTTGCCCTGAACTAAGAAGACACTGAGGTCAAGAAGCAATTATTCCACAGCATATGATTCAACTGAAAGTAAAAAAGACAGTTTGTGCATGTGTATATACAAACTCAGTATGTATACATGTTTGTGGGAGCAGTGCACATGTGTGCACTGGTACAACCAAAGGCTGGTGTTGGGTCTCTTCCCCAATCTTTGTCCTTCTTAGATACCAAGGCAGGATATCTCATGTAAACCCAGAGCTTGCCAATTCAGCAAGGCTAGCTAGGCAGCTTTCTCTGGGGATTTCTCATCTCCATCTCCTGCATTGTTGGGGTTGCAGGCTGGCCACTGTGCCCACCCAGCTTTTACAGTTCTTTTGTTGGGTCTGAGAAATCCAAATTCTGATCCTCAGGCTTGTGAAGAAAGCACTTTGCTTTCTTCCCAGCCCAAAAGAAAATTAAAAAAATATATACAGAGAAGTATTTCTTATCTTACTCAAACCAGAGAACTTCTACTGAGCACCTTCAAGAAAGCTGCTTGAAGACAAGATCCACACCTAAGTTATCATCACATTTACACCCATTAGCACGCTGTAGTTTCCATCACTGGTAGTGGTTCAAAAATATTTCAGATAATTTTATTTAATGAGCAGAGATGAAATGCAATAATAAATATTGAATTACACTTTGACAAAGTCATTGCAAAAAAAAGCACTTTGAAGACAGGCTGAAGACAGGCTCCAGCCCCACCCTGGTCATTATACATGTCTGTCTGTCTGTCTGTCTGTCTGTCTATCTATCTGTCTATCTATCTATCTATCTATCTCATCTATTTATCTTTTTTATTATTTTATCTATTCTGGATATGTAATCTTGAGTTTGGAAAAACAAATATAGCTAATTACCTGTTGTCTATTTCATACTATTCAAACAATCTTTTGTGTTTCTCATTTATGAGTTTTCATTTAAAGTTACTGTTCAGTGGAGAATTGAGTAGGCCAAACCCATGTTTTAAGATAAGGTCTATACTTACTTTGGCAGAAATTATACTAATCCCTGTGACACATGTCTATGAACAGGGATAGTGCTGCTACTTGGGTAAGCAGCACTCTCAGGACATACAAAATAGTCATAGTGTGATAGGATGGATTCTAATATCAGCAACCCATAAAGAACTTCAGAAAGAACTTCTTTCAGATTTGGTTTGTGTGCTGCTTCCTAATAAATGGCCTTTAAACCCTGATACACTCAGTGTCCCAGAATTCCCCTTGCCTGTGTTTCAAATGCCGCAGACAGATTGGCACCTCCAGTTCTTGGATCTCAGTATATAGAAGTAAACAGAAGGAGGGGTTATTCCTGCAGTTTTTTGTTTTGTTTTGTTTTGATATAGAAGCTAAGATCTAGACTCTAGAATTACCTTGATAGCTCTCTACCCTTTGCATCAGTCCTCTGTCACATCTGAATGACGACAATATATGTATGTTGGGTCTCGATCCTGACACACGAATGTACAAGTTTTGTTCTTCTAGGCTCTTAGCACTCACTTTGCCACATGTAATGGGAAATGTGGAGCCATCATGGTGGGTCATAATTCATATGGGAATGAAACAGGCTCCATCATCAGGAGCAGCCCAGATGCTTCACCTCCCACTTCACTGAAGACTCATGGCACACCCCTCCCTCCCCCCATTCAGTTCTAAACTAGCCCCAGCTTGTTGTACTAGGGACTTTGCATTCTGACACTGGTCCAGCTGAGCTGGCTGAGTAATTTAATATTTTCTGCATGAATTCTTATCCTCTGGAAAATGGAGAATTGAATTAATGATCTCTAAAGTCTTCTACTCAAACTCAACCTTGCCTATTAAAAATGCTAGGGTGATGCGAAAAGTTTAAAGGCTAAACAAGTAAGTTTTTAACAAAATAATCCCTGAATTTTCATAATTAAAATGTTCAGCCTGCTTACTGTGTATCAGACACTGTTCTAAGTACATGTTTTTAACTATTAAATTTGCATAACCCATATAGTGTTGGCACTACAGTTACCTACGTTATTCAGGTGAAGAAACAGAGGCACAGGAATTCTAGCAACTTCTAGAGACCATGCAGCTGATAAGCATGGAATTCAAACACTGAATTCTGACTCCTACAGTAGACTCACAAGTACTTTAATTTTCCATCCTTTAAGATTCCCTTTGTTGATACCATGCCCTCACCCTAGAGAATTCTACTTTACCATTTTGACATTTCAAGAGATATTTATCAAATGTCCCAGGAACTGTGCCTGGAGGTAGGAGGATAAAAAAGAAGAAAAGAAAGTCCTTTAGCTCACAAGCATGCCTATATTGATGAATACAGATGCAAGAGAGCATGTATATACTAAATACATTGGATAGGATATGGATTTCTTCTTGATACATCATACCATGAAATTATCCATCATTGTTGGTTTTTATTAAGAATATATGACATATTAATGAATAATATTGACAATATGAAAGGATGCTTTAATATCAGACCTGGGTAATCAGGGGAAACTAAGTTTCCATTTCTTAGTTGACAGGTGAAGGATGAAGAGTCAGACAAAGGAAAGCCCCAGGTTAAAACAGAGCATGTCTGAGTCAAAGAAACTTAAATATTAAATAACATTCCCTCACAGAAAGAAAAGGAGGAAGGTGATGAGTATAATTCTGCGACAGCTAGCAAAAGTCAGATTGTAAACATCCACACAATGAAGTTTCAGCCACACAGAACTACTAATAAAGCTGTAGTGTCTCTACTTCTGTAGAATCATTCCAAGGTCCTGATATAGATTCAAGGTGTTAGGAAAAACTTGTGTTTTTGGAATTTATTTTCATTTTTTATTATTAATTAACATTTAATTATTTCTTCAAGTTACATCACAATCATAGTCCCCTCTCTCCATCTCCTTCCAGTCCCACCCTCCAAAACCCTTCCTTCACCCTCCTATCTGTTTTTTTTTTTTTTACATTTATTTATTTCTTCAAATTGCATTACACTCTTATTCCTCTTCCTCCTCCCCCTTCTGGTCCAACCATACTAACCTTTTCCCTGTTACCTCCCTATCTGCTTTTTTTTTATAATTTATTTTTTATTTCTTCAAGTTACATCTCAATCACAATCCCCTCCCTACTCCCCACTCCAGTCCCACCCTCCCACCCTCTTCCCCCTCAAACCTCCATCCTCTTCCCCCTTTTTTTTTTTAAGATTAAGGTATATCATTTTTCCCCCAACAGCTCCCAGTTTTAGCCCAAAAATTGGTTCTATCTCTTATAACAATAAATACAATACAAAACAACAGAAATAAATAGGCCACAATTATAAGAATTATATGGCTTAGCATACATTCCCAATGTCCAGTCCATATATATTTGGCACCTGACTTTAACATTCTACTATCTAACCTCTCCATTAGTTTAAAGTTCTATATCTAACTCAGCTTTCATACTAACTTGCATCACAATTTTAAAAACATCTTCTTAGATCCAGAACACCCTCTTGATTCCTAAACAACTCAAAATTTAACTATGAGACTCTAGCTATCTATTCTTCAACAACCTCAGAGACCTGAGCAGGATAAACATACCTGATTATATAGGAAGTGCAGGGCCCGCAGCTTCCAAAACTAAAAAATGACATACCAGTGGCTGCCTGGACAGTTCACATTTTCTCTCCATACATTACAGCATCAATCTTAAGCCATTTGGCCCTGTTTTTCTGACAGACATTGATTGTAGAGCAGGAATTATGAAGGACTTGCCTACCCTGTCTTGGCAGAGCTAGGCTATCAACTTACCTGCATCCAAGTTTCGTCCTTTTGGACAGCATTCTATCTACAGTTGAAGCAAGGGGTTTTTCTTCCCAAGAGATAGGCTTGCCACTAATTCAACCATCTCCCACTGGGGATTCTTCAATGCTCATCTTCTACTTGGAGTAGAATAAGGGGTGCTGTCAAGAGCTGACATCAAAAAATCGATATCAAAAAATCTAAAGTAAAGAAAACATCTTTGAATGCCATATTCTGCAGATCTCTTGAGGTTTTTGAGGACGCCCTATCTATCTCTTATATTTAGATAACCAAATGTTCCTTATCTCTTAGCAACTTGATTTCTGATTAGACTAGAAAATAACTGTGATAGACTGTCATAGTACGGAACAAAATGACATGCTTGCATGACTATTAGGTGCCTTTCTTTTTTTTTTTATTTTTTTCTTTATTTATTTGTTGCTTCAGGTTACAACTCCATCATACTGTCCTCTTTCCCCCATTCCCGGTACCCGCCCTACCACCCTCTAGCCCCTAACCCTTCCATCCCACTCCTCTGGAGTGGAGTGTCCCTACGTAACAGTCCCTAGCACCAGTTCAAAAGTCATATGAGGGCCAAGAGCTTCCTCATACACTGGGGGCTACAAGGCAGTACCACCAGTAACAAGTCTCATTGCCAGGGAGAGAAAACTAAGAAACAAAGAAAGAAAAAAAAGTCTATGTACATGATCCCTTTGGTGCATTGGTTGTAGTATAGATATCCTGTACTATATAGCTAAAATCCTACTATAAGTGAATAGATGCCATGTGCAACCTTCTGAGTCTGGGTTAGCTCACATCCATTTGGTTGCAAATTGCATAATTTCATTGTTTCTGATAGCTGAGTAATATTCCATTGTATAGATGTACCACAGTTTTTTAATCCATTCTTCGGTTGAGGGACATCTGAGTTGTTTCCAGTTTCTAGCAATTACAAATAAGGCTGCTATAAACATAGATGAGGAAACTTCCTTACAATTCGGTGAGGAGTCATTTGGGTGTATACACAGAAGTGGTATGGCTGGGTCCTGAGGCAAAGCTATTCCAAGTTTTCTAATATATCGCCTGACTGACCTCTATAGTGGTTGCACAAGCCTGCACTCCCACCAGCAATGGAGGAGGGTTCCCCTTTCTCCACACTCTTGCCAGCATGTGCTGTCATTTGAGCTTTTGATCTTAGTAGACATTCTGACAGGTGTGAGATGGAATCTCAGAGTCGTCTTGAGTTGCATTTCTCTGATGATTAAGGATGCTGAGCATTTCTTCAAGTGTGTCTCTCAGCCATTAGGGATTCCTCCTTTGTGAATTCTCTATTTAGCTCTGTCCCCCATTTTTTGATTGGATTATTTGGTTTCTTGGCATTTAATTTCTTGAGTTCTTTGTAGATTTTGGATATTAGCCCTCTGTCAGAAATGGTGTTGGTGAAGATTTTTTCCCAGTCTGTAGGCTGCCGTTTTGTTTGAATGATAGTGTCTTTTGCCTTACAGAAGCTTTTCAGTTTCATGAGGTCCCATTTATTGATTGTTGGTCTTAGGTCCTGAGCTGTTGGTGTTCTGTTCAGGAAGTTGTCACCTGTGCCAATGAGTTTGAGAGTTTTTCCCACTTTTTCTTCTAGTAGATTTAGTGTGGCCGGCCTTATGTTAAGGTCTTTGATCCACTTGGACTTAAGTTTTGTACAAGGTGATAAGTATGGATTTAATTTCATTCTTTTACAAGTGGACATCCAGTTGGACCAGCACCAATTGTTGAAGATGCTGTCCTTTTTCCATTTGGAGGTTTTGGCTTCTTTGTCAAAAATTAGGTGGCAATAGGTGTGTGGGTCCATTTCTGGGTCCTCAATTCGATTCCAGTGATCCACTGGTCTGTTTCTATATCAGTACCATGCTGTTTTTACTACTATTGCTCTATAGTATAGCTTGAAATATGGGATTGTACATTTCACCCAAACACAAAAAAATACACCTTCTTCACAGCACCACACGGAACCTTCTCCAAAATCGACCATATAGTTGGACACAAAGATAGACTCAACAGATATAAGAAAATTGAAATTACCCCTTGTATCTTATCAGACCACTATGGAGTAAACCTGGACTTCACCAGCAAGCCTACACACACATGGAAATTGAACAACTCTTTACTGGATGACTACTGGGTCAGGGAAGAAATAAAGAAGGAAATCAAAGACTCCTTAAAATCCAATGAAAATGAAGGCACAACATAGCCAAACCTATGGGACACAATGAAACCTGTGCTACGAGGAAAGGTCATAGCACTAAGTACTTTCAAAAAGAAAATTGTGACAGCTCATATTAGTGAACTAACAGCTAAACTGGGTGAATTGGAAAAAAAAGAAGGAAATATTCCCAATAGGAGCAGAGGCAGGAAATCATCAAACTTAGGGTTGAAATCAACAACTTAGAAACAAAAAGAATTATACAAAGAATTAATGAAACCAAGAGTTGGTTCTTCAAGAAAATCAACAAAATAGACAGACCCTTAGCCAAATTAACTAAAAGGCAGAGGGAAAAAAAACCCAAATCAACAAAATCAGAAATGAAAAGGGATAAATAACAGACATTGAGGAAATCCAGAGAATATTTGGGTCCTATTTTAAAAATCTATACTCCACCAAATTTGAAAACTTAAGTGAAATGGACAATATTCTTGAAGGTTCCACCTACCGAAGCTAAATCAAGATCAAATTAACAGATTAAACAGCCCTATAACCCCTAAGGAAATAGAAACACTCATTAAAAATCTCCCAACCAAAAAAAGCCCAGGGCCAGATATTTTTAGCATAGAATCCTACTGGACCTTCAAAGAAGAGCTAACACCAATACTCTTCAAACTCTTTCACCAAATAGAATCAGAAAGAACACTGCCAAACTCATCCTATGAGGCCACAGTCACACTGATTCCTAAACCACACAAAGACCCAACAAAAAAAGAGAACTTCAGACAAATATCCCTCATGGACATAGATGCAAAAATACTTAATAAAATACTAGCAAACCGAATTCAAGAACACATCAAAAGTATCATAAACCATGATCAAGTAGGCTTCATCCAGGAATGCAGGGATGGTTCAACATACGAAAGTCTATCAACGTAATTCACCATATAAACAAGATGAAAGAAAAAAACACATGATAGTCTCGCTAGATGCAGAAAAAGCATTTGACAAAATCTAACACCCCTTCATGCTAAAAGTTCTGGAGAGAACGGGCATACAAGAACTGTACCTAGAAATAATAAAGGCAATATACAGCAAGCCAGTGGCCAACATCAAATTAAATGGAGAGACACTTGAAGCATTTCCTCCAAGCTCAGGGACAAAACAAGGATGCCCACGTTCACCATATCTCTTCAATATAGTACTTGAATTTCTTGCTAGAGCAATAAGACAACTAAAAGAGATCAAGGGGATACAAATTGGAAACGAAGAAGGCAAATTATCCCTATTTGCAGACAAATATGATAGTATACTTAAGCGACCCAAAAAAATTCCACCAGAGAACTCTTACAGCTGATAAACACCTTCAGCAAGGTGGCTGGATACAAAATTAATTCAAAAAAAATCAGAAGCCCTTCTTTATACAACAAACAAATGGGCTGAGAAAGAAATAAGGGAAACAACCCTCTTCACAATAGCCACAAACAATATAAAATACCTGGGGGTAACTATAACCAAGCAAGTAAAGGACCTGTACAACAAGAACTTCAAGCCCTTGAAGAAAGAAATTGAAGAGGCCTTTAGAACATGGAAAGATCTCCCATGCTCATGGATAGGTAGGATCAACATAATAAAAATGGCCATCCTACCAAAAGTAATATATAGATTCAATGCAATTCCTATCAAAATACCAACACAATTCTTTATAGACCTGGAAAGAGCTGTTCTCAATTTCATATGGAACAACAAAAAAGCCAGAATAGCTAAATCAATCCTGTACAATAGTTTGCCTTTCTTACTTATCCTAAACTGTTTATGACAGTTGGCAGCAAAAAGCTGAAACTTCACATTTCATTTTTAAGCATTACTAGGTACAATACCTTTAAAAAGCGTTACCCTTAATTTTGTATTAATATACAAAGATCAATACCAATGTGGCCAAATATAATCTTAATTTTGTATCAATATACAAACATCAATACCTAAGGCCCAAAACAATCTTAATTTTGCATCAATATACAAGGGTCAATACCATTTGTGGCCAAATATAATATTAACTTTGTATCAATATACAAAGATCAATACCTAAGGCCTAATACAATCTTAATTTTGCATCAATATACAAGGGTCAATACCATTTGTGGCCAAATATAATATTAACTTTGTATCAATATACAAAGATCAATACCGATGTAGCCCAATACAATCTTAATTTTGCATTAATATACAAAGATCAATACCAATTTAGCCAAATACAATATTATTTTTGTATCAATATACAAAGGTATAAGGGCAAATTCAATAATCTGTCCCTTTTTGTTGATCTTTCCTATACTATGTCTATGTCCCATTTTTTTTCTCAAGTCTATTGACTCCTACATAGGAGAGAAAGAAGGATACAGAAAAGAAAAAGAGAGAAGTCCCTGGGTCTAACCTCCAAAACCCATTTAACAAGACCATCTAACAACTTGTAGTCTCTTCCCCTAAATAAGAAGATTTTCTATTATCCATCAAATGACCAAAGCAGGGGAAAACACCCTCCCCACCTTCTGGGGAATGGGACGTTGTTCTCTTAAAATGACTTCCTGCTGATTTGGGACGTAGTAAACCTGTTTGGGGCCCAAATAAGAAAGGAAAAATGGTTAAAAATGTTAATAGAATCATTTGATGTTCCATCCTTTTGTGCTCAGCTATTTAAATGTCCTAAGAAGTTCGTAGACAGAAGCTGATTTTCAGGGCTTTACTGAAGTTCTGGCTGGAGCAGTCTGTGGAGCTGAACAATCTTAGCGATTTTGAGTTGATGTGGTTGTAGACTTTTGAGGAAAGAGCTATTGAGGAAGTCTGCAAGGCTGGATCGTCTGGGCCACTTGTCTTCTTTGGTGTCTGATCTGTTTTCTTCTGAGGTTTCCGTTGTCCCTGGATTCCTTGAATGGATTCTTTAAATCTCCTGGAAAGACAAGAACAGAGCCCTGTCCTAATCCTAACTCTGGGACAATTACCTTTTTTTTGGGGGGGGGTCAGGCAATATTTTTCCTGGAGCAAGTTTGTTTTTTTTTGACAATATATAAAGTATTATCTTTCAATCCAGATTAAAGAAGAAATTATTTTGATATTTTGGAGCTAAACAAACCTTTAGTGTATATATTTTGAGATCTCAAAGGACAATTTGTTTTAATTTCAGCATGCCTTTTGTAAGTAGCTTTTAAACTTAAATCCTTCCAAATCCTATGTGCCTGTTTCTGTATCCTAAGTATTGGGATCAAAGATAAGTGGTTCCCTACTGATGGGATGAAAGATGTGCTCCACCACCCCTGGATGGAAGTTTTTCTCTATTTAGAGCTTGTTTTGTATCAGGCTGACCTTGAGCTCTGAGATCTGCCTGTTTCTGTCTCTAGTGTGTTGGGATTAAGGGTGTATTCTCAAATGATGGGATTAAGGGTGTGCACCATCACCACCCTGTTCCTGTAACTCTAAAATTTATAAGACAACTAACTCTATAGTGATCCTCCTGTCTCTGCTGGAGTTAAAGGCATGAGCTAACACCACGCATTTCATGTGTTTTACCTTAGCTCCAAGTTTTTTCAGCTCTTGGAGGTTTAGAAAGCCAGGTTGAACAGCAGTAACCTTTAATTTGTATACAGTATTTTAAACCTGTTACCTGCTTTTTAATGCCAAACCATGAAAATATTCTATACACCCACAAAAAAAAAAACCTTTTAAACTACTACCAAGTTTGTGTAATCTATGTGGCCACCTGACATTCTAATCTGAAATTAAGGCCATTTTCCTTTCATGCTGGTAATCAAGTATACCTTTGGTAAATTATAGTTTGAAAATTTTATATTGTATATTTATTATATTTTTTAAGCTTATTAACTCTTTTCTTAAAAAAGTATTATTTACTTCTAGAACATAGTTTCCTCCCTCCTCCCCTCCTGGCCCCTCCCTCCTTCCCTTCTTCCCTCCCTCCCTCCCTCCTTGTTCCTCTACTTGGTACTCTCCTTCTCCTCAAATGAGGTGGGCCATCACATATCATACTCCCTCTGATCTTGCATCATGTGAGGGCCAAGAGCTTCCACTTGTACTGGAGCTTGATAAGGCACACCATCTAGGGTATGGTGTTCCACTAACCTGTAGCAGATTCCATGATTCACTGGTGGGTAAAATTTTTCCAAGGATAGATATGCTAGGTTCCTATCTATTTGGGTGTGTGGGTTGTAGGTAGTTATCTTGTGATGGATGGTTAATATCCATTTATAAGGGAATACATAACATGTTTATCTTTCTGGGACTGCATCAGCTCACTTAGGATGAGCTTTTCTAGTTCCATCCATTTGGTTTCGAATTGCATGATTTCCTCATTTCTGATAGCTGTGTAGTATTCCATTGTGTAAATGTACCACAGTTTTTTTTTATTCGTTCTTCAGTTGAAGGACATCTGGGTTGCTTCCAGTTTCTGGCTATTATAAATAAAGCTGCTATGAACATTGTTGAGGCAATGTCCTTGTGGTTTCGTTTCGAATCTTTTGGATATATGCTCAACAGGGCTATGGCTGGGTCTTGAGGTAGAATTATGCCCAATTTCCTAAGATATCTCCAGATTGATTTCCAAAGTGGTTGCACAAGTTTGCAGTCCCACCAGCAATAGGGGAGTGTTCCCCTTTCTCCACATCCTCGCCAGCATGTGCTATCATTTGAGTTTTTGATCTTAGCCATTCTGACAGGTGTGAGATGGAATCTCAGAGTTGTTTTAAGTTGCATTTCCCCAATGACCAAAGATGTTGAACATTTCCTCAAATGCCTCTCAGCCTTTAGACATTCCTCTTCTGTGAATTCTCGGTTTAGCTCTCTACCCCATTTATTGATGGGGTTATTTGATTTTTTTGTGTTTAATTTCTTCAGTTCTTTATATATTTTGGATATTAGTCCTCTGACGGATGTTGGGTTGGTAAAGATCCTTTCCCAGTCTGTAGGCTGCCATTTTGTTCTAAGGACAGTGTCCTTTTCCTTACAGAAGCTTTTCAATTTTATAAGGTCCCATTTATTGATTATTTGTTTTAGTGCCTGAGCTATTGGTGTCCTATTCAGGAAGTTACTACCAGTGCCAGTGAGTTCAAGGCTTTTCCCTACTTTCTCTTCTATTAATGTAGTGTGTCTGGATTTATGTTGAGGTCCTTGATCCACTTAGACTTAAGTTTTGTAAAGGGTGATAAGGTATGGATCTATTTGCATTCTTCTACATGTTGACATCCAGTTAGACCAGCACCATTTATTGAAGATGCTTTTCTTTTTCCATTGTATGTCTTTTGAATTCTTTGTCAAAAATTAAGTGGTTGTAGGTATGTGGGTTTATTTCTGGGTCTTCAATTCGATTCCATTGATCAACTTCTCTGTTTCTATACCAGTACCATGCTGTTTTTATTACTATTGCCCTGTAGTACAGCTTGAAATCCAGGATGGTGATACCTCCAGATGTTCTGTTATTATACATGATGGATTTAGCTATTCTGGGTCTTGTCATTCCATATGAAGTTGAGAATTGTTTTTTCCAGATCTGTAATGTTTAATGGCAGTCAAAGTGGCTATTCAGCTGGTTTGAGTCTAGAGTCACAATCATGTCCAAGTAAGGGAAATTCATTGCAAGTCATCTCAGTGTAAGAAAGACTTCTTGAGGGGTATGGTGTGATTGAAAAAACTTAAAGGAACAATTGTTACTGTCATTTAGAAAAGCATTTCCATAAAACAGGTATAGGAATTGAAAATTACAGACTCCTAATTTGGGTGATTAGGAAGTTATTATCACTTATAACTTTTAAACAATTGTTTAATATTTTTAAACAATTGGTCTATTTTTCAAGATAATGGTTTTTTTTAATGTTCATTCACTACTTCAAGCCACATCTCCATCACAGTGCCCCTCCTCCACCCCTCCCAGGCCACCCTCCCACCCTCCCATCCTACTCCTCCAGAGTGGGGTGTCCCCACACATCAGTCCCCCACCGCAGTTCAGCAGTCACATGAGGGTCAAGAGCCTCCTCTTATACTGGAGGTCTACATGGCAGCACCACTAGGGCAAAGTGTCTCATCAACAGGAAACAAAGTCTATGTTCCTGTTCCTTTTGGTGTGTTGGTTGTAAAATAGTTATCCTCAAGCTAACGTGAGCAACAAAAAATGAAATCAAAAGAAATTGTTTTGCAGTTGAAAAGCAAATTATAGCAAGCTTTCAGATCATAATAAATGAAATGATCAAGAGGAAGAAATACATTTTGAATTGAAGTAATGAGCAGTCTTTTGGATATGTCACTAATCTAATTAATGAAGAGGAGTAAATGATGTGAATATATTGGGAACACACTTAAATTTCTTGCTAATTTAACATGAAATCCTTACATCAACAAAGATGTTAGCTAACACTCCCATACAAAGGGGCAAATTGCTTACTGCCTGCATCAACTCTACCAGTACTGAAGATTTTTCACCAAACAAGAACATTTGAAATGCTCCAAATCTTCATATTTGGAAGTAACTGTATAGAGGTGTCCCTGAATTAGACACCATCACTAAATACATACATATAGCACATAAGCTGAAAGTTATCTCAGAAAATCATATTTTAAAAATCAAACTTGACTACCATCCAAAAAAAAGATTGACTTTTTTTCTTCCATGCACTATACGGAAAATTCACAAAAATTGTAGTTTCATGAAAATATAATTAAAATATACAGCCAGAATAATAAAGCATGCATTCTAGCTGGGTGACAGATGGTTTATCATTTAAAATAAAATATTTTTCATGTGAGGATATTTGTGGTATTTGTCAGATTTTTAAAATGTGTTATTTGGGGCCAGTGAGATGACTCAGCAGATAAAGGCTCTTGCTGGCGACCCCCATGGTCAGAGTTCAATTATCCACTCCCACAGTTGTCCGCTGTGAAATGTGTGCCATGGTATACATACAGCCACACAGCACACACATCTACCTATCCCAAACACACTGTCATCATCATAATAATATTTAAAATGTGTTATTTGGTGTGTTTCCCCTTGCTAAATATTCTATTTTACTTCTAACTTTGTAGTGGAATTTTTGTGTATGTCTCCCCAAATTATGTTAACACTGACACCTACCCGGTGTTTGAACATTATACAGGCATTGCCTTCTCCTCCTATCTGGTCTACTTCTCCCGATATCCTACTCAAATGCCATCTTCAAACCATAGTTATTTATGGTGGTCAGTGGTGTCTGTTTTCACAAAGGCAAAAAGGCTCTAAAATGTTCTAAGCAATTGCTCTCTGCTGGACCTCTGTTAGGTGTCCTAAGACATAACTTCATTTAATTATACATGACTTGAAAGCCAGCCAGGCAATTGTTTTCAACCCTTTTTTCTGTTGATCAAATCAATATGCCATTTGTCAAAATCCTTACTATTTATGAATGCTGTGATGCTAATTATATATCATAACAAGTGCTTCTTAGGTGTGTTCATTAAAGATGAGATTTAACCCTTCAAAGGATCCATTTCAAACTCACACATGAATTTTCAAAATGTACTTCTGGTTAAAAATGAAGCCTTGTGGGTTCTTTGTCACAAATACCAACCTTGCAGATGCTACAGTTGTGTGAGCAAATTGTTCGTGTATGTTCAAAATAAACACATATATGTGATTGAATTCTCACACTTGGAACTTGGGGTACACTCCATTTTCTGTACACATTGTTCTTGAATATATTCCCTTCTAGTCAATCCTAGTCATCCCCACTGAGAATGACACTCTAATCCTTAGGGATTATGCAAACATTGCCCCGGTCTTCTGGTCTTCTGCATTACATTGTTAATCCATTAGGATTTAGAAAAGTACAGCTTGAAAACAAAAAAAAGGAAATAATTCTATTGCCCATAATTTAAGATGGTAAAATCAGATCAGTTAAGGCTGCCAACATAAGATATAATTAACACAGCCATTGTGTGAAGGGTATCGCAGCACATATGGTATGGTACATAAAAGCAAACAATGTTTTTTTTTATATACAATGTGTGAATATAGATATTGTAAAGTGAAAGATCAAGTGGGAGCCTTAGTTCTTTCTGAGGCTGCGTTATAAGCATGGCCTCAGCTGCATCAAGTACAAGCTCCCTAGCTGATGATAAAATTGTCTGTTGACATAGAAAGTTATACCCAGTTTTTTTAACTTTATATGTCAGGTTCTTAATAGTTTCCTAAATAACAAGGAACACTCTTAGTCAGTTGGCATTTTCCAGTGTTTTAATTGCCTGCTGTGATATAATTATTGTGACATTTTGGGATGTTTTTAACATCCTGAATTAAATATTCTGACATCCCACAGAGCACTTCATGAAAACAGTCAAACTGTATTCAAGTCATTAGCAGTCTACAGCTGTCCTTTAATATTAAAATTATTTTCCAACACAAAACACAGATGAAAATTAAAGTATTTGAGCTCAGGTTAGATTTTAATTCTATATTACCTAATTTGTCAGGTAAAGTAGAACAGGGTGACTCTGAGATTTTTGCATTAAACTTCATTTGAAGAGCCAAGCAAATTAGGGCCACCTCTTGATAGAAGATAATGAACAAAATGTACCAATTTCAAAAGTGCAATTAGCCCTGGATTACACTGCCACAAGTCTACGTCAGGGTAATCACAAGAACACCCCAGCTCTTTCTCTGTTGTCCTAGAGAGCTGGCTTGCTCCATTTTAGTCACTTATTTGTGTCATTGCCTGTTTCATAGGATATATTCAAAGAAAATCTGATTTCATGTATCCAGTTGGTGAATTTCAAATAGCAGATCCTACCCTGAGCCTCTTGCTGTAAAATGCTAAGGGATTTCTGAGGAGAAGAGGGTCTAGCTGAAGGGACTAGTGATCAGCATGATAGCAACTCTCCCTTTTCATCGAAAAGTCTCATAAGCATCTCGATACTTAACACATCTGGAACTCAACCTTCCCCTTTGTATAAATTACTGTTCATGCTGATGTGACAAAATACCCTGACACAAGCAACTTAAAAAAGGAAGTTTGGTTTTGCTCACAGTTCTAGGATAGAGACAAGTGTGGTGGGGAAGGCATGGTGGCCAGAGTTCGAGCCACCTGCTCACATAAAACCCATTCAGAAAGTAGAGAGCAAGCTTGCTTTCTCCTTTTTACCCAGAACTCAGCCTATGGACTGGTGTCACACATAGTTAAGGTAGGTATTCCCATCTCATCTTAATTTAGATAGTCCCCACAGGAAAGCCTAGAAGCTTGTCTTCCTATTCCAGATCCTGTCAAGACAATATTAACCATCACAACTTTCTACTCTTTACCTTCTTCACCCACTTCTCTCATAACAGGGAAGGACCACTATGATTATTGTTCCTTAAATCCATAAGGTTGGTATTATTATCACTAATTCCTACCTTGTTCTTAGAAGTAAAAGCTAAACCATCAGAAAAACCTCTTGACCTCAATCTTCAAAATAGATGTGAAATCCAGAACTTCTTACCATCTCTCTACTTCTACTGCTTAGTTCAAGCCAGCAGCATTTTTTTAATTGTGGTAAAATACACACTACATAAAATTTACCACTTTAATCATTTAAGCATAAAACTCAATAATGTTTAATACATTCACAACAATGTATGACCATCATCACCACGACCACTTCAGCTCATGCTAAGCTCTTATATTTCCACTCTACATGGAACTGATTTTCCCAGGCACTTCACATGGATAGACCCATACAATGCTGTTGCTGTCATACCCATCTCATGCCACTTAGAATAGTGACATAAACTTCATAGCATGTGTCAGAACTTCCTTTCTTTTTAAAGCTGAACAGCAGACTATTGTATGTTAATATTACCCATTCCTCTGCCAGTTTACATATGGATTGCCTCTAGCTTTTGACTATTCTGGACAATATACTATAAAAGCTGGTGTACACATGTTTTTAATCTGAGTGTATACCTAGCTGTGATATTTCTAGACCCTATGGTGATTCGTGATCATCTTGTGATTGAATAATTACATGAATACTTTTACCAGATTGCCCATTTCCACCCTTGCAACTTCCATAGTCCATTATCCCTAGAGCTATCAGTGTGATCTTTTTAGATTTTGTGTCCAATCACATTTTGTCCTCCAAGCACTTCTGAATCTCCCTGATTTGATTCCTCACAGTTACCTTCTCACCCTCCAACTCCACAAACTTCTATTTCTCAAATCCTCCTGTATTTTGGGCCCTGCTTGCTGACTGTTTCCACAGCCTAGATATCCAGTGAAATGATTAATTTTGTCAAATTGATGGGATTGAGAAGCATGTAGGAGCCATACATCTGGGCATATCTACGAGGACTTTTCCAGAGAGGATTATGGGACAAATACATGCTTTCAATGTGGATGGCACCTTCCAGTAGTTGGCACTTGTCTGCCTTTGCACATCTCTGCTTCTTTCTGAGGGAGTCAGTCTGTTGTCAGTGCTGCGGTAATTCTCCATTGACATCAGACTCCAATATGTCGGGCTTCAGATATGGAGTCAATATAATCAACATCCCAAGGAGCTTCAGCCTTGAGCGCTAGATTGAGATCATCAGGCATGCAGCTTTGTGGACTAATGAGTTCTCTGCCTCTTCAGTCTGCAGACAGCTATTATAATATAAGCTAATAAATTTCCTTTTAAAGTACACACACACACACACACACACACACACACATTTTTTTTTTTGGTTCTGTCCCACCATATTAGTTATATGTCTAACATAGCCTATATGGATCCAGCTCTCAGCTCCTTTAGATGTCTACTCACTCATACATCATCTTACTGGGGGGGCTTTCTTCTCCATTTCCCTGTCTAAAGATGACATTGGTACACACATATCACATCACTTATTCTTTGCCTTCTTAATCTGCTTCTTTTTCATAGATCTTATTACACCTGATTCTTTATATAATGTATCTGTAATTGATAGTCCTTACTTGCTGGAATCTGAAATTCCTGAGGTCAAGGACAGAGAATTGTTGGCTCCTATATTAATACTGAAGGCTGCCCAGTAACTACTGATGATTCTCAGCTCGTCACCCTTCTGTTGTTCTCAAAGGAGGTTCTAGATTATAGTGAAAGAAATGTAAACATATCATTTGCTGCCAATAGTAATCATAACAGAAGGTTGACATTTGTAATCACCAGGACTCTTTCTGTCTAAAAGAAGAAAGATGGAGGCAATATTTTTTCTTCTTTTTCTTCTATTTTTTTTTGCTCTTTGCAAAAGTAACACATTATATTCCTTATAGGAAATGAAAAAAATTAAACAATCACAAACAAGAAATTAAAAATCACACATAATACATTAAGCAAAATGTCATGACTCTTAAAGTCCTCTTACATTTCTTTCAAGTCTTCTAATTTCACATTTTTTCAAATAGCAGAATCAAATGCATTACACAGCCGTTATTCACTAAATGGTACATATTAAAACTACCCTGGCCACACAGTGTTCTATAGCATCAGGCTCAAAGACTAAGTAATACTCATTATATGCATATTATAATTCAACTGTGAATATTAGATATTTAAATAGCTTAGAATTTTTCAGTATTATCAGCAAGGTGAAATTATTCAAGTAAATCTTCTATTCTGCAATGAATGAAAATGTCCTTATATGAAATTTCTAAAAGCAGAATTTGGAAATCAGTGACTCTGCAGAGTTTTAGTATTTTTTATAGGTACTATGAATTTATACTTTTTCAAGCAGGACAGACAAGGACATGTTTTAGTGATCTTGTCATCCATATCCACTACAGACACTCAATAGAATAAGCACCATAAGAATAAACTCACGTTGACTGGATTTGGAGGAATGTTAGGGGAAAAAGTTAGCTCAGAGGAAAGATACAAATTTGAACTAGAGGGGGAATGTCAATAAACACAGACTTTGCCTACAGTTTTTTCACCATGCTAACCAGCGTGGTAAATAGTAGTGTTGTAAGGACATCATACTATATTCTACATATTTAACCACACAATGAGTATCAATTTTGATGTGAACAAGGCATTGACTATACTTGATTTTTCTATGTGAAAAATGCAATGACTATACCTTATTTTCTAAGAACCTTATGTTAACACTTTGTGACATTGCAATTCAAAGGTTTAATATTATGTTCTGCTTATTTCAATACATGGATTCAAAAGATTTATAGATCATTTTATAACTGGGAAATATGGTTCATAAAGATACAACTGTATAATAGAAGACAAATGGGACAAATTTTGGCAATAATACCAGTAACAATAGTGGATGGATAAGATTCACATTTCAAAGAGTGGAGATTGTTTGAAATGTTTTAGCCAAATTCTGCCCAGGTTAAACCTTTGTCTGGCATTTCCTTGAGGCTGACAGAAAATCTGTACTGGAAAGGAATGAGATCTTTCCTTGTTCTTTGCTGTTACATTGTTAAACCTCTACCTAATGATGCAGTTTCTTTGAAAATATACTTCTCAGAAATTTGCTCATTATTTTAATGTTCATTTAATTAGACCACAGTAATGTAACCTATAACATTTCCCTCTTTGTTGCTATCTCTTTCTTACTCCCTGTCTGGCTTAATTTTGCTTACAGTTTAAGAGGATCCAATCCATCTTGACAGGGAAGTCGTGGTGGCAAGCACATGAGATGATTGTTTACACTGCATCCACACTCAGTAGGCAGAGGGTGATGAATGGTAGTATTAGCTCACTTTCTCCTTTTCATTCAGTATGGAACTCCAGCCTATGTAGAAATAATTGATTAAATTACATTGGGCAACATTTGTAGAAAGAATTAATTAAATTATTAATCAGTATTTAGGTTATATTTAATTGGCCAGCAGTTGTTAATCCTTAATCTGCCATTAGAAATGAGCACACAGAGACATCTGAAGGATTTTAACAAGCCTTGGCATGAACTGAGCAATCTTGGCCCATCTAAGCTAGCTTTTAATTCTATTCCCTAAATATGACCCCATATATACATATGTCCTCTGGGCTCTTATCCCCCACACTATGCCGATGTTACTGGCCATGAAGAATGACCTTCTTTCATTCTACCCCATCATGTGTCTATTCCTGCCTGCTCCTGGCTTCTTCTTTCTTCCTTCTTCCTAGTGGTTTCCTTCTTTCTTATTCTCTGCTTCTGAAGCCTACACACCTTAGTCCCGCCTGCCTCTGTCTTTGCCCAATCACAGGCCTCAGCATTTATTTAACCAATTAGAGAAAGTATCAGACAGCAAGCAGGCCTCTGGGACCAATTAATTATCATTTAGAATGCATAACATCACTCCCTATGTAAAGGTATCACCCACATTTAGATAGGCTCTTCCCACTTCAAGTAATCCAATCTAGGAATTTCCTTTGTAGATATGACCTGGGGATTATTTCCAAGATTATTTTAAATCTCATCAAGATAACAATCACGATTAACCATCACAGCTCCACCCCTGTCAATTCAAACACATCTCTTTCAAGCAATAACTACACTTCCTTCATCTTCATAGGCTTAGGTTTAAAAAAAATTAATTTGATTTAAAATATCTCCAAAGTATTTAACAATCCTAGCACCTTTTAAAGTGTAAGTGCAAAATCTCTTCTGACTTCCCCCATACAATTAAAAATTAAATACAACCAACATACAATGGCAAAGAGTTAACATTCTCATTCCATAAAGGAGGAATGAGGATATATCAAGAAAAGATCAGGACAAAGTAAGGGAAAACACCACATCCTGTAGCTTCCTACTAAGCATCCGGAGCTGGTGAGGGAATCATCAAGGCAACAATATAGTTGGGTAGCCGCATCTCACCAGCTCTCTGTCTACAGAACACAAAGCCTCTGTGGGATGGTTCCATGCTGTGCAGGCAGCTTTTCTCAGTAGATAGTCCCATGGTTCTGGCATCTCCAACATCCTTGGATTTTCATGGTAACTTGGGCTTTACCTTCCCAGCTTCACAAAAGGGGCCTCTTGGTGCCACTATGCAGAGAATCCTGATCTTGCCACACACTGCCTAGACTCAGTGCCTGTAGGAACCTTTGAACAAGTCTCCATGGACTGGGAAAAAAAGAGATCTTTTGGTGTTCTTTGTAGTTGAATTATGAAATCTTTTCTAATGATACAGCTCTTCCTTTATTTTGTGAAGAATAATCTTATCAAAATGTATACTTTTTAACTGTGAAATTCAGTTCTTTTAAAATAAAATTGCAATTATTCAATCACCACCACTATCCAATTATGGAATACTTCCACTATCTCAAAGGTATCCTGTTAGCTACTTTACCAATTTGAAAATACCATACACATTTTCTTAAAAGCTCCCTATTTGGTTCTATGACAACACATTCAGTTTTCATTCTGTGAAATAGAATTACATACTTTCCTCTCATCCCTGTCTTCCCTTCAGCCACTCCCTGGTCCATCTTTTTTTTTTTTTTAACCATTCTTTCTTGGCCTTCTTGGCTTGCCCCTTCTATTTAACTGAAGACTTAGTGTTGGTATTCACTAAGTGTTTTTCTTCCCTTGTTCTGTGTGCTTTTTCTAAGTCATCTCATCCATTATGTGACTTTAATATTGTCTCTTCTATGTCAAAACTTATTTTACATGTGCTTCTTCTCTATCTCCAGATCTTTACATGTTCTCCTGTTTGCCCATTGTCTTCACTTAGATGTCTAACAGACACCTCATATTTAACATATCTGAAACTGAACTTGGTATCCTCTATACACACCTTTTCATCATACAGTACCCATTCACTTCTCAATAATGACACCACCAATATATTCTTCCCCATGGTTCATACCACAAATCTAGACACCATCCTAAACACTTTCCATTTCCTGATCTATCCAATTCATCCCTCTTTCTGTCCAGAAGCTGATGATACCTTCTTATGCAGTGGCATTTATTACTTGGACTATTATAGACACCTCCTAACTGGTTTCCCTGCATCCACTCTAAGCTCCTCAGTTTCTTCCACACTGATATCATAGTTCTAAAGTTCCATACAGCTTGAAGGGTCTCAATAGCTTTTATAATGTCTAAAGTAGATTCCCAGATTTTCACAATCACCTCTGAACTCCCACATTATCAATCTCTGCGGACACCTCAATTTCATCCTACCTTCTTGTTCATCCTTGCTATAGAGACCCACAGCCTCTTGATCTCAGTAATTTCTCCCCCTTATTTCAGATCTTATTTTATATTATTCCCTTCAAGGATGGCTTCTTTCCCTGATTCTCCATTATTGGTCCATTTTTATACAAAATGTCCTCATAGTCACACCAAAAAAAAAAAAAAAAAAAAAAAAAAGGCAAAACAAGAGTTAAGGAAGTTAAAAAAAAAATAGATTCAGGACTATTTCAATAGGGGGAAAGAGGTCTGTGTACAATTCTATAAGTGTCAAAAATAGAGTGTGGTGGTTTGAAGAAGGATGTCCTCCACATAAGCTACCTTGGTTATGGTGTTCTGTCACAACAGAAAAGTAACTAATACACAGAGCAAGGACAAGTGGGAATTAGTCACTACGAATCAAAGTAAGAGTAAATGAATGAAAGGATGAATGAATGAGAAATTACTAAGAGGTAGCATATTAGTAGTTAGGAAGACTCTGAGTAAATTAGTCTAGGAGCCTTTCTGAAAACAGGCCAGAGCAACCAGAAATCACTGGGGATGAGGGGATAAAGGACAAAAACCCCATTTACAGTCTATTAATAATATAGTAATAAAAAACTGACTTGTCTGAGTTTTTGCTGAAACTTTATTAAAAAAAAAAAAAACATGGAAGGACATAGAAGAACCAGGAATTTTGATAGAGCAAAAAGGTTTTGTCACTATTACCCTACTTTTTACTTTGTGGCACTGGTACCATAATGTGATAAAATAGTAATCTGCTTCATTTTATGTCTACTTCTTTCCCTAGACTGAAATCTCCAAAACAACCAGGGCAATACCAGATTTGTTTCTGTACCCTTAGGACTTGATTTAGTGCCTGGCCCAGAGAAGCTCTCAATAAATACTTGTCCAAGAGCTCCATGTTTTCATGTAGTCCCCGATAGCAATCCTGAATGGTGACCAAGATCACTGCATAGGCAAAGAAACTAGGATTCCAAGAAGTGGATAACTTGCCCAAGATCAATCACAAGATTCTGAAAGCATAAATAGAATGATGCAGTGAGCAATTTAGAATGCCTGTTTAATCAAAGCCAAGTAATGAATAATGATGCTCATTGTCATTAATATTCAACTTTTAAACAAGTCTCCCAGCTAAGGAACAAAAGAAGTTCATCAACTTAAAGAAGCAGAGTTGCAACTATGGGTCCAATTTTTAACTCTTGAAAAAATGCTTGCAAGGCAGAAATTAAAATATATTTGTTTCATCTAGAAAGGCCTACCTTAAGCCAGCCTGTTATTAGTACACACCATACAAAGATGACTGATGGAAGGAGGCCAAGCTTTTTTCATGCCTTATTCAATAACTAGATACCAAAAGGCTGCTGTGAATCAAAGACTCACTGAATGCTAGATAGCATGAGGCACTAATACACTTATTATAAATAAAATATGTGGTGATTGATAAAGAAATAAGCTGAAACTTGAACTCCTATCATTTTGATTCATATTTTACATGTACTTTTTTTAGCTTCTTTGTATATAAGTTTCATATGAGCTAGCTCTTTAATGTATAATACTATCTGCCCAGCAAATCTGCCTTCACTAGTGAAAAATGAAAGCCAAAGAAATAAACCGGCAAGAGACAAGCAACATCTGCTTACCCTAATATAAGAGATAGATAGGGCCTCTTCAAAAACCTCAAGAGATCTGCAGAATATTGCATTCAAAAATGTTTTCGTAACTTTAGATTTTTTTTATATCAAGACATATCAACTCCTGACAGCACCCCCTATTCTCCTCCAAGTAGAAGATGAGCATTGAAGAATCTCCAGTGGGAGATGATTGAATTAGTCGCAAGCCTATCTCTTGGCAGGAAAAGCCCCTTGCCCCAACTGTAGACAGAATGCTGTCCAAAAAGGACAAAACCTGGAAGCAGGTAAGTCGACAGCCTAGCTCTGCCAAGACAGGGTAGGTAAGTCCTTCATAACCCCTGCTCTACAATCAATGTCTGTCAGAGGAACGGGGCCAAATGACTGAAGATCGATGCTGTAATGTATGGAGAGAAAATGGGAACTGTCCAGGCAGCCACAGGTATGTCATTTCTTAGTTTGGGAAGCTGCAGGCCCTGTACTTCCTATAAAATTAGATATATTTATCCCTCTCAGGTCTCTGAGGTGGTTGAAGAACAGATAGCTAGAGTCTCATAATTAAATTTTGAGTTGTTTAGGAGTCAAGAGAGTGTTATAGATCTAAGAAGATACTTTTAAAATTGTGTTGCAAGTTAGTATGAATGTTGAGTCAGATATAGACCTTTAAACTCATGGAGATGTTTAGATAGTAGAATGTTAAAGTCAAGTACCAAATACATATGGACTGGTCATTGGGAATGTACGTTAAGCCATATAACCCTCATAACTGTGGCCTAATTACCTCTGTTGTACTGTATTGTATTTGTTATTATAAGAGAAAGAGCCATTCTTTGGACTGAAAGGGGAAACTGTAGGGGGAAATAAGATATACCTTAAACTTAAACTTAAAAGAAAAAAAAAGGGGAAGAGGATGGGGGGTTGAGGGTGGGAGGGTGGGCCTGGAGGGGGAATAGGGAGGGGACTGCGATTGAGATGTAACTTGAAGAAATAAAAAATAAAGGAAAAAAAAAGAAAAATGAAAGCCAAATAATTCATTATTGGAGTCAGGTGGATCTAATGTGTTGACTTTGCAGAGGCAAGATTTAAATGAGACACATGGATGTGAGGAAAGTGCTACTCTTAGAGCAACAGAGAGTAACAATGCAAAAATCAGCATGTTCTTCAGAAGAACTAAATTGCCTAGCTGAACAAATGTTAAATTTTATTATTATACACCAAAAGCAAGCTCACAGTGGACATAAATGTATTAATTGACATCCATGAAGTGAGAGCTTCTACACAGACTATTCCATTCCAAGCCCTGCTCTCTCTCTCTCTCTCTCTCTCTCTCTCTCTCTCTCTCTTTCCCCTGCCCCGTTATCTGGCCAAAGCCAGGGATGAATAAAGATGGAAACTCACTATATGCTAATGCACAGAATATATTAACCAACATTTGTTTTGAACCCCATTTTAAATTAGTAGTGAGACTTTTAGAATGAGAGCTCATGAGAAGGCAATTTAAGAATAATGTTGATTAATCATTGGCCCATACTATAAATTTACCAGGTACCATTTTGAACAGGTATGCAGCTGTGTTATTTAGATAATAGCAAAGGTCCAGGTGCATTCTTATAAATGGTAGAATAAAATATACAAAATAATATGAAAAGTCACAAACCTCAACAGATGTAACATCAAAGGTTAAGGTTGAAATTTCTTCTTTAAAGTCACAGCAATGGGGTGAGAGTAGAGAAATGTCAGGCAGAAAAGAGGTAAAACAAATTAAATCCTCCACTGTAGACAGCTTATGTCAAAATCTCAAAGGTGAAGAGAAAGGCCTTTGAAGTCTAAATAAAGATGGGAAAATATCAATAGTATGCTTTGTATTTATCACTTTCAGGAGCTGGAGATATTTTACAAACTTTAACTCATTAATCCTCACAACATGATTATAAGTCAAGTGGATGACAACTAGTCTACCTTGTTTCACAGAAAAATGATGAGACCCAGGGGTGTAGATTAAGTGGCAGATATGCCACACCTTTCCTGTGAAGCAGCCAAAAAGAAATCTAAGCAGTACCTAGCAATTAGGAAATGCAGACACTAAACTCACAGAAACTAATACCCACAAAAAGAAACTTGCCATTATAATTCAACTTAAAACTCTAAGATCAAAAGCCATTTTCTTCTAATGAGTTTCTGGGACTATCAATCTCTGGTCTGTTCTTTCTGGATGTTAATGAGAATTCTCCATTTGCTGTCAGTCTCTGAAAGAGATCAAAATCAGGCGTGGCCTTATGACTTGTGTTGTCCCTCTGCAAAATAACTAAGCAGCTCTTCTCTGCTAACATCAGGTGTAAGCGTAACTTTTAAACTATATTTAGTAATAATTCTAAACACCTACCAACAAATCAAGCCTAACACTTTAGAAAGGATACAAAAATGTTATAGGTCCTTGGAGGCAACTGATTAGCAGTCTGTCTGCAGGCACACCACAACCAGCAGTCACTCAGTAGTCATCTGGCTCTGGCATTGCTATGGCAGCCTCACTTCCACTTGGGGATGACCTCCTCCATCTGTCTGGTTCTTATGAACAATCTCAGTACAGGTCCAACATCTTGGGCAGCGTTGGCATTGGTGCTGACAGTCCAGGTATTGGCCACCCATGCTTGCCACCTCAGGGCTGGACCCACCTGAGACAACAGTCTACTCACCTAGCCACAGGCCTCTTGGTGTACCTCTGCTTGAGGTATTGCCTTTTTCATCCATGCAGTTTCACCGTGAGCAGTTGGCACAACACTTGCTTGGCACCAAGGTCTCTGGCAGGTCTTGGGCTTTTTCAGCCATGTCCTTTGGCAGGGCTCTGTCTCCATGGCAGGTGCTGCTTTCCGTGGCTTTTCTCAACCTTCCTTGGCTCTGCCCACCTAGGCCTCAATCTTCAGCAAGGTCCGACAGCTGGAGTCTTTCAAAGTGAGGCAGCCATGAGCAACTGAGCAGCGTTCAAAAGCAAGGCCAAGCAAAAAGCCCTCTCTCAAGTTTCTGGGCCTTCATTTATATCACTGTCTCTTAATTATGGATCAGGTTGTCTCTTCATTGGTCAACCTGATGTCTTCCTCCTGAGGTACACCTGTTGACCAGGACCATGTGCACTACCAGGTATTCCTGACAGAAGCCAGTCTTTAGGTTGATTTCGTATACCCCTTTCAAGAGTCTGCATTTCAAAAGCTCTTACATATTCACTACAGTCAAGCCCAACCCTTTAGCTGCTTTAACCAATGAAATGTGAGGGAAAAAATTTCACATTTGTCACATTTGTGAATGAGACTTAACCACATGCATTTTTCCTGTGACACAAAATCTGTTAGTTGGAACTGTTCCAGCAAGTTGCTGAAACTCACACTGCTGGAAGTAGACAGAGATGAAATTTGAACAAGCACCTATTCTTGTAAACATTATCCCATATATCCACTAATATCATAGTATGATTTCAAAGAGGCAGGAAGAATTTTAAGTAGAAACTTTGTCAGCAATTCCCCCAGGCCTTGGATATATTCAATGATATTCAAAGGGCAAAATTCAATGAAATCGTTTTATTATTCTCTATATTTGTTCAAGTCTTTATGGAATGGGTACATTTTTATATTAGATAGAAATCTACTTTATTTTTAAGGAAGAGCACTTCCTATGTGATGCTTGTCCTCTCTCTCAAGTCTAGTTCTTCACTCCTAACAGTCCCCTTGCTGTAGACATAGCTTTGATTCCAGTCAAGTGTTAGTTCCCCAATTCTTTCCTCCATTTTCCATGTTATCATAAAAGTTACTATTTCTCATGGCTTGTGTGAACAGAAGTTGCTTAAATAAGCCATTCCCATGTTAAAAACTAGGCAGACATTGACATATTTGAAATTTGTGATTGGGGAGAACTGAAGTAATGTGAATTCAAAGCCAAAGTGTCTGCATCTATCTTTAGTTTGTTTTATGGTCACTTCTCACTCTTCTCTATATCTGGCCTGTATTCATGTGGATATTAGCTAAACATCATTGGAATGTATTCTTAGCAAACCACTGACTTCCACCAATCCAAAAGCTAAGAATTTCATTATATAGCATCAGGAACCGACAGCAGTTTTTCATACTTTTCTGTAATCCAATTATGTATTTAGCAATAAATTGATTTATGGTCATCTTTTGTTCTGTAATTATAAAAGCTAATGTTACCACTTCCATGGTGAAATGTGTCAGTCAGGAAACACTGAATCTGTGTTCCTGGGCCACAGTAATTCATGTTTGGTTCAGAAAATTCTCTCATCATCCTTTTGCAATGAGATTTACATTTTATAACAACAACTTAAAAGTTTATGTCACCCCATTCAAAAGTTGTGATGGTATTTAGAGATAAACCCTTTGGGGGTAGCTAGATTCAAACAAGGTTACAAGGGCATGTCCTATGAAGGGATTAAACCCATATAAGAAGAAGAAACTAGGAAGAATAGAAATTTGCTCTCTTTGCCATTTGAGGACACATGAAGAAGAAAACCACATGAAGCCAGAAGTGAGCCCTCATCATCCTGATGGCACCTTAAACTTGGACATCTCACCCATAAAAATGAAGGGAGATAAGTACCCGTAATATAAGCCCATCTATGGCATACTTTTAAAGTATGAACAAATGATTCTTTGTTCCTCCATTCTTTTCTATTCTGTAAACAGATGCAAACTATGCCTTTTGAATGCTTTTGAAGCTTCTGCTCTGTGTTCCCTCTCTTCCCCATCTCAACATTCATGGGTTTACTAACACAATTCAATTGTTCATTCTTGACTCTTCTCTTTCACTCACTTCATTCAATTCATTAGCATATATTTCCACTCTGTCTCCAAAAGGAGAGTCTCCAGTCTACTGCTTCTTACTCCAAACTTTGAGCCTGCATCACCACTTAGGATTACAACTTTAGATCCTTAACCTACTTCTTCTTGGGACCTCCTTCAAACTGTTCTCCATAGAGCTCCAGGGTAATCCTTATCAAGGATAAGTGAGACTATCCTCTCTCCTCCTCTTCTGCTTCCATTCTTCCCATTGTGTGAGAGCTAGTCATTGTTGAACAGCCAGAATGAAATCACTGCCACTTTTCCAACACTGCTCTTAAGACTACACAAATAAGACATGAAGGAACCCATGGTAGAATCACCTAAAGCATTGAAATACCAAAAGTCTCTGCCATACCTTTCAGCTTCCTAAGTAATTTTACTAAGATTTTCAAGATCCTTTTCACTCCACCACATATGTTTGATTTCCAGAAACTCTCCAACAGTCAGGCAAGAGCCAGTACATTTTTTTTTTTGTAAAATACACTAGTGTATTTTACAAAAAAAATGAATCACAACACACAGACACACACACACACACACACAGAGAGAGAGAGAGAGAGAGAGAGAGAGAGAGAGAGAGAATTGAAGACTATTTCCTGAACATTTAATGTGTTTAGTGTACTTTGCTGCTGTGGGAGCCCTTTCCCTGAGGAAGCATTAATAAAGAAAAAAAATCTACCTCCTCCTTTTAGGGCAACAATGACAAACTAATGTACTATTCCAAACAAAGTCCAACTTGGGGAGCCAGTGAGTTTATTGGGCTTATATATGGGCATGGGTGAAGGGTTAGTCACAGAGGTGCAAGAGACACCAAAGCAACAATTGCATCAGAAAGTCTCACCCAGCAAGGAGAATGATTTGCCTGTAGCTATACAGATAGAGTCCCCATCCACATAACCTTCCACAATCTTTATATGCCAGTACCTCCTAAGACCACAAGGCCACAAACAATTAGGGCAGAATTATATACAAATGGTTAGAAGGTACAAGGGAGAGTAAAAGAATCCCAAAGGACTCAGTGGCCCTCCCTAAACCCACATTTCATGAGGAACACCAGTAGTTACAAAGCCCAATTTTTGAGGTCACTTAATAGTTGTTATACCTGTTGTGATGAAGGTGACAGCTGTTGTGCTGGAAGGGAAGCATTTTACAACATAGGATAACAGCTTTGCACATAATCTCATTTCACTTTGTCACTGCTGTGAGATATTTCATACCTGAGGACATGAGAGGTTAGAAAGATCTAGTGATTTGCCTAAAGTAAATCCAGCAGAGCTGAGGCTTAAATGTCAATTTGTCATGTTAGAATCTTAATGTGTAACTTTTTCTTTCTTTTTTTTTTTTTTTTTTTTTTTTTTTTTTTTTT
>CAJQZJ010033410.1:541291-589150 GCA_907164525.1 Lophiomys imhausi | reverse complement strand
ACACACACACACACACACACACACACACACACACACACACACACACAAGCATACAGACTAAACCGCAAGACACATTCACAGAAAAAGAGAGAGGGAATTCATTGCAAGGAAAGAGGACCCAGTAAACTGCAGAAGCTTGGCCAGGCAATCCAAAGAGCACACTGTCACGAAGGACAGGTGGAAACGCTTCTACGGGAGCTAAAGATGCAGTCCACGGATAGCATTCCTTTTTCCTCAGGAAAACCTAGATTCTGTTCTTCATGCCTTTCAAAAGGTTGGGTCAGGCAACTCAGACCATTCAGAATAGTATCCACTAACTGAGATAAAGACAGTTGACTAAAGACATTTGTCACATTTACCAGTTGTATCTACAGCATCACCCAGGAAATGCTTAGGTTGATATGCTGGGATTAGAGTTTTGCCAAGCTGATGAACATAACTGCACAGCCCATTAACCTGTCTCATCCCTCCATCTGCCCTGAGTGCAGCTCAGATTACAATGAGTTGGGTTTCCTGGGGGCTGGACAAGGCAATAGTCCTGTTTTACCTCTCCCCTTTTCTTTTACACTCCACCACTCCTGACTGTGCATAGTCTTTATTTCACACAGACCTGGCTATTTGTTAATATGTGGTGGATGTGCAGATAAAATTTCTCCTGGATAAACAATCAGACTAACGTAATATGTGTGAGAGAACGGGAGATATCTTATAACCATGTGGAAACAGGATGAGCTCAAACTTCATTAGTTTAGAAATTATTTGGGAATGTTGGCACACTGAGACTAATAAAGTCTTAATTCTTAATTTTTGCTTTTCTTTTTTTTTATTTAAGTGTGCAGGATGGACATTAATGCCCAGAAATCATAATAAGTTGGAAATACAGGCCACGTTACCTTAAGCAATGTTCTAGTTTGCTTTCTGCTTCTCTGATAAATATCATGGCTAAAAGTAACTTAGGGGTGGGGTTATTTCATCTTATAGGTTACAGTGTATCATCAAGGGAATCTAAGACAGGAAGTCAAGCAAGAGCTTGAAGCAAAAACTATGGGGAAACACTGTTTACTAGTCTGATTCCTCTGGCTTGCTCTGTTATCTTTCTTATACAGCCCAGGCTTGCATTCCCAAGAATGTGACTGCTCACAGTGGACAGTATCATTCCAGATTAAGTGGAAGCCAAGAAAAATGCCTCACACACAAACCTACAGGCCAATCTGATTGAAGCAATTCTTCAATTGAGGTTTCCTCTTCATAGGCGGGTCAACTTGACAACCAAAATTAACCATCAGAAACAATTTCATAACCACTCTGAATCTGAGTTTCCTCATCTGGAGTTTGTGCAACTAACAAGGGTCACTTGAGAGAGTTGTTGGGAGGATAAGATGAGAAAATGCAGAAGTATGTAGCACAAAAACAAGCATAAATTTTCAAGGTTTGAAAAGCCAGCTCGGTGTGCCTACCAGACAAAGTAGGAGATAGTGATAAGTAGCTTGTGATCCTTTGAGGACCATACAACCCAATGAGAAACTGACACGGAAACAATTCCAACACAATGTAGAAATTCAACAGGAGAATAAAGTCAAGAAAAGGGTAAGTATACCAACCTAATGCTTCACAGTAGGAACTCATATGAGCCAAATAATTTTCATGCTCAAAAAAGCCAAAGAGTATGTGAAGAGATAGAGATAGGGAAGAACTCAAATGCCTGGAAGAACAGCGAGTAGTCCAGGGGGGATGGAGTGTCAGGGAGAGTGTTGAGTGTAGGAAAGGCAGAGGAAGGAAAGAAGGGGAGAGTAAGGGGACCATGAGAAACAAAGTATCTTCTGAAGCTGATAAGGCGGGTCAGGGAGTTCTGCCTCTACTCTGAAGTCTCTATTCTGAAGTCGGGGAGGCAGACTTCCAACTCTGCTCTTGGCCACAGAGCATTTGTATTGTAAATTGATTAAGTAGCATTTATAGTCATTTGTCTACCAGCCAGACATAGCAAATGCACATCCCCCGTAGATATGTTCCTCGCCAGCATCTCAGGGCAGAGTACAAACCGGGATTACGCATAATGCAAGCAAGTCAACCATAACACCCAACCCAGTCTGTCTACTTACACCACAGCATGGCTGGCTGAATGTGCAGAAGACTGGGAAAGAGAGATGAGTTTCTAAGCTAAAACAAAGAAATATTTTCCCAAATATTCTTGCTCCTCTCCCCTCCACACATGCAAGATCAGCACTACTTTATTTGTTTCTCTTGGCTTCTGGGACACTCATTCTACTGGTTGTGTTCCCACCTCTCTGGATGACCCTTCTCAGCCTCCTCTCTGGTTCTTCTTAAAGTTGGGTACCCAGGTTTCAGTCTTTGGACCTCTCCTGTCTCTTGGTGACTCCAGGCAAATTTATTACATTAAATATCATCTATGTACTGACAATTTCCAAATTTATATCCAGAGTCTAGACCTCTCTGTTAGATTCCAGGTTCTATATAACAGCTTGCTTGATATTTCTACTTGAGATGTCAGACATCACAAACTAAGATGGATAAAACCAAACTTTTGGCATTCTAAGCCAATCCTGTCCAGTAAACATAAATCACACTAATCCTTTTAAAACGTAAATCACCTCATTTCTCTGCTCAAGCCTACTCAAGATCCCACATTTCACTCACAGTGCAGCTGAAGTCCACATGATCCCTTCCAAAGCCTTAACTGTCCAATTCCCTCCAGATACTGCTCCCTGCCACTCTCCACCTTAAAATTTCCATTTCTCAAATGGTGGCTTCCATGCTTGTTCTCAGATCCATTGAACGCCCATCAGCTTCAGAGCTGTTTCATGGACTGTGCTCTCTGCTAAGGAACTGCATCCCTGGCTTTACCTCAGCACAGACTCCACTTCCCCAGCAACAGCAACCTTATCCACCTTATGTGAAACATTAGCACTTAGATCACCAATACCCCTTCCAGAATACTCACCCACCTTCTCCTGGCTTTATCTTTTCCATAGCATTAATCACCATCTAATGTTATATTTTCTACTTTAATTTGTTATCTTTCTGTCTCCCTTCCCGTCACATACCAGCAAACTATAACAAGGCATGAAGCTTTTCACTTTTCTCTTTTATTCACTGGTGAAAGTGTGCTGTGTGTTCCTAGCTGAAGGCAGGCAACTCCCTGTGTCCTTATCTAAGCTGTCACACTACAGACGTGTATCTTTCCATGGTTTTCTTCACACCACATTTTTCTCATTTAAGGTGATTTTTTTTTCCTTTTTCCTTATTTTTTGCTGACTTCACTGTCTGAATTGATCTCTAACCTCAGCACTAAAGTAGTATCTACTCTTCCTAAACATAAGAAAATACTGTTATGGTTAGATAGTAGAATGTTAAAGTCAGGTGCCAAATACATATGGACTGGATATTGGGAATGTATGCCAAGCCATATAACTCTTATCATTGTGGCCTATTTATTTCTGTTGTTTTGTATTGTATTTATTGTTATAAGAGAAAGAACCATTTGTTGGACTGAAAGGGGGAGCTGTTGGGAGGAAAAAGATACACCTTAAACTTAAAAAAAAACAGGAAGAGGATGGGGGATTGAGGGGGAAGAGGGTAGGAGGGTGGGACTGGAGGGGGGATAAGGAGGGGATTGTGATTGAGATGTAACTTGAAGAAATAAAAAATAAATTATAAAAAGAAAAAGAAAAAGAAAGTACTGTTGCCTGTTACAGAAGAAGCATATATTAGATGAGCTTTACTCAGGCATGAGTTCAATGTTAATGAATCAAAAATACATATTATACAAATGTCTTTTAGTAGAAATACTCATAAAACAAGATTGGCTATTGATCAATTATCCAAAACTCTGTGACCAGAGACTCACAGGCACCTAAACCTGTATTTCCTGAAGAACCAGAGTTCTTATTTGTTAACTCAATGTTTGCACTAACTTAATTACCATGATAACAAGAATTGACTCTGCAGTGTTTGCCCTCAAGCAGAGCATGGATTATCAAATACTATATAATGTTGCACAAATAAAACAGCAATTCAAGTCATTTAAAGCCTGAAAAATATTGTGCCAGTATATTCTTTAAATGTTACCATTGTTTTTCCCTGTTGAAAACAGTCTAAATACAATGTACCAGTGCTAGCCCCTCAAGCTCCTAAAAAGATGAAAAGGCAAATTTGTGGTATTTTTATCCATGACTTTGTCTGGACAGTCAATCAGAGTGTGCTTCTACTTTATGTAAAAATCACTATGAGTCTTTTTCTCTTTTTTGTTGTTATTTTCTTAAATGCGTTTGGAATCCCCTGTAGGGAACCTCAGATCATTATCTATTTCATGAAGGGAAATCTGTTTTTAAATCCAACAAATTAAACCTTCATAACTTAAATAAATTTCCAATTTTCTTTCAGAAATTTTCACCTGTTTCTAGTCTTTTCTAGAAATGTACTAATAATTAACTTGTAAGAAGTATGATCATACAAACAAAATTAATTTTTTAAAAAGCAGTAAAGATAAAGTGCTAACTAAACACTTTGAAAACTTGTATTCATTCTTACAAAAATGTCCTTTCAGAGTTAATTTCTTTTTAATTGTATTAAGCAACAGGATATTTCTTAAAAATAAAAATGGTGTTCTTATTGTAATTATTCTCCATTAGTTGCATGTTTGGTAAAACTTTGTTCTGTCTAACCCTTATCTGTAGTTCTGAGACATTTGAAAGAGCTAAAACCTACGGGTTGATGGCAGTATCATATACTGAAGTACATTTCTTATTTTTGCTGCCTTTGCACAAAAAGGCTAGGAAGTTTGCAAATCATTTTGGAGTCAAAGGCCATGAGAGAGTTGAAAATGGATTCTAAAATCCAGTTATTCTAAAAGTGTGCATCATTGACCCTAGCTCCTGTTTGTTTGTCTCTGCTATGATAAAGAGGAGAAAGGAGATACCAGCTTGCCAGGAGCAAATTATCCAGTGATACCAGCATACTTTTTAAGAGCACTTCCTTTGAGGCCCTGGGTTAATAATATCCAGCTTTAGACAAAGAGAAAGAACGGCAAAGAAAAGGGGCACTTCCTTTCACTGTAAAAAAAAAAAAAGTCCCCCTGTTGGGAGCGGGGAGAGAGCTGGGAGTGGGCTTGTACAATTCTCCTAGTTCACATTTTTGTTGTGTAGTCATATTTCTATTGTTTTCTTCTGATCCAAGATAAGACATACTTTAAAAAACTAATTCAAAAGCTTTTTTTTTAATCATTGAGAAGTTAAATATCAAGCTTTTCATCACTTCATGAAACAGAAGCAGAACCAGTTTTTAATTCACATTGATTAAAATTGAAGATCAAATTTAGGTGTTCTAAGAATATTAATATTTCAAGTCATTAAAAGCAACTGAACAGATAAAGATAGAAAAAAGACTTCTGTATTTAGTCTCACCAATGATTTTTTTCTTTTTTTTTTTGACGATTTTTTCCTTTATTTTTTTATTTCTTCAAGTTACATCTCAATCACAGTCCCCTCCCTATTCCCCCTCCAGTCCCACCCTCCCACCCTCAACCCCCCATCCTCTTCCCTTTTTTTTTTTTCTTTTAAGTTTAAGGTATATCTTATTTCCCCCTACAGTTTCCCCTTTCAGTCCAACAAATGGCTCTTTCTCTTATAATAATAAATACAATACAAAACAACAGAGGTAATTAGGCCACAGTTATGAGGGTTATATGGCTTAGCATACATTCCCAATGTCCAGTCCATATGTATTTGGTACCTGACATTAACATTCTACTATCTAACCATGTCCACGAGTTTAAAGTTCTATATCTAACTCAACATTTATACTAACTTGCAACACAATTTTAAAAGCATCTTCTTAGATCTATAATGCTCTCTTGACTCCTAAACAACTCAAAATTTAATTATGAGACTCTAGCTATCTGTTCTTCAACCACCTCAGAGACCTGAGAGGAATAAATATATCTGATTTTATAGGAAGTACAGGGCCTGCAGCTTCCAATAAGAATGACATACCAGTGGCTGCCTGGACAGTTCCCATTTTCTCTCCATACATTACAGCATCGATCTTCAGTCATTTGGCCCCACTTCTCTGACAGATATTGATTGTAGAGCAGGGGTTATGAAGGACTTACCTACCCTGTCTTGGCAGAGCTAGGCTCTCGACTTACCTGCTTCCAGGTTTTGTCCTTTTTGGACAGCATTCTGTCTACAGTTGGGGCAAGGGGCTTTTCCTACCAAGAGATAGGCTTGCGACTAATTCAATCATCTTCCACTGGAGATTCTTCGATGCTCATCTTCTACTTGAGGTAGAATAGGGGGTGCTGTCAGGAGTTGATATGTCTTGATATAAAAAAATCTAAAGTTACGAAAACATCTTTGAATGCCATATTCTGCAGATCTCTTGAGGTTTTTGAAGAGGCCCTATCTATCTCTTCTATTAGGGTAAGCAGATGTTGCTTGTCTCTTAGCAGGTTTATTTCTGATTAGCATAGAAAGTAACTATAATAGGCTGTCATAGTACCTAACAGAATGACCGGCTTGCATAACCATTAGTTTGCAATTTATGACAATTAATAGTAAAAGGCCGAAACATAACATTTCATTTTTTTCTTTACCTCCTAACCCTTCCATCCCATTTCTCTGGGGTGGGATGTCCTTATATAACAGTCCCTCATCTCAGTTGAGAGGTCGTATGAGGGCCAAGAGCCTCTTCATTCATTGGGGGTCTACGAGGCAGTACCATCAGTGAAAAGTGTCTCATTGCCTGGGAGAGAGAACTAAAAATCAAACAAACAAATAAGCAGACAAATAGATAAAAAAGACTAAAAAATATAAAAAAATATATAAAAAATAAATAAATAAAATAAAAATAAAAAATAAAAAGTCTATATCCAAGTTCCCTTTGGTGTGTTAGTTGTAGTATCGATACCTTCTACTATATAGCTAAAACCCTACTATAAGTGAATAGATTCCATATGCATCCTTCTGAGTCTGGGTTAGCTCACTCAGGATGAGCTTTTCTAGTTCCATCCATTTGGCTGCAAATTGCATAATTTCATTGTTTCTGATAGCTGAATAATATTCCATTGTGTAGATGTACCACAGTTTTTTTAAACCATTCTTCGGTTGAGGGACATCTGGGTAGTTTCCAGTTTCTAGCTATTACAAATAAGGCTGCTATAAACATAGATGAGGAAACTTCCTTATGATTCCGTGAAGAGGCATTTGGGTGTATACCCAGAAGTGGTATGGCTGGGTCATGAGGCAAAGCTATTCCAAGTTTTCTAAGATATCGCCAGACTGACCTCCATAGTGGTTGCACAAGCCTGCACTCCCACCAGCAATGGAGTAGGGTACCCCTTTCTCCACACACTCGCCAGCATGTGCTGTCATTTGAGCTTTTGATCTTAGACATTCTGACAGGTGTGAGATGGAATCTCAGAGTCGTCTTGAGTTGCATTTCTCTGATGATTAAGGATGTTGAGCATTTCTTCAAGTGTCTCTCAGCCATTAGGGATTCATCCTTTGTGAATTCTCTATTTAGCTCTGTCCCCCATTTTTTGATTGGATTATTTGGTTTCTTGGCATTTAATTTCTTGAGTTCTTTGTATATTTTGGATATTAGCCCTCTGTCAGATGTGGGGTTGGTGAAGATTTTTTCCCAGTCTGTAGGCTGCCGTTTTGTCTGAATGACAGTATCTTTTGCCTTACAGAAGCTTTTCAGTTTCATGAGGGCCCATTTATTGATTGTTGATCTCAGGTTCTGAGCTGCTGGTGTTCTGTTCAGGAAGTTGTCACCTGTGCCAATGAGTTCGAGGGTTTCTCCCACTTTTTCTTCTAGTAGATTTAGTGTGGCTGGCCTTATGTTAAGGTCTTTGATCCACTTGGACTTAAGTTTTGTACAAGGTGATAAGTATGGGTCTAATTTCATTCTTTTACAAGTGGACATCCAGTTGGACCAGCACCAATTGTTGAAGATGCTGTCCTTTTTCCATTGTGCCATTTTGGCTTCTTTGCCAAAAATTAGGTGGCCATAAGTGTGTGGGTCTATTTCTGGATCTTCAATTCAATTCCATTGATCTACTGGCCTGTTTCTATACCAATACCATGCTGTTTTTACAACTATTTCTCTGTAGTACAGCTTGAAATCTGGGATGGTGATACCTCCAGATGTTTTTTTATTGTACAGGATTGATTTAGCTATTCTGGGTTTTTTGTTGTTCCATATGAAATTGAGAATAGCTCTTCCCAAGTCTATAAAAAATTGTGTTGGTATTTTGATAGGAATTGCATTGAATCTATATATTGCTTTTGGTAGGATGGAAAATGGCCATCCTACCAAAATCACCAATGATTTTAATAAAAGGAAATTTTGGTCATTTGTGTCAGTTTCAGAATGCTAGCTAGGTTTTGGGCATGTGGTGGAGAATCAGCACATTAGACTATAAAGAAGACATGGCTTTCCAAAATGTTGACCCGCAGGAAGTTGTACTGGCCTTGTGTTTGTGTGATTGTTTTGTTTGTTGTTTTTTTTATTAAATACTTTATTTTCTTTTCTTCAAGTTACATCTCAGTCACAAACCCTTCCCTATTCCCCCTTCCTGTCCCACCCTTCCACCCTCTTTCCCCCAACAGCTTCCCCTTTCAGTCCAACAAATGGTTCCTTCTCCTATAACAGTAAATACTATACAAAACAGCAGAAATTAATATGCCACATTTATGAGAGTTAAATGGCCCAGTATACCTTCCCAATGTCCAGTTCATAAATATTTGGCCCCTGACTTTAACATTCTACCATCTAACCATCTCCATGAGTTTAATGTTTTATAGCTGACTTAGCTTTCATACTAACTTGCATCACTATTATAACCATCTTCTTAGATCTAGAACGCCCTCTTGATTCCTAAACAACTCAAAATTTAACTATGAGACTCTAGCTGTCTATTCTTCAACCACCTCAGAGACCTGAGAGGGATAAATATATCTGATTATATAGGAAGTGCAGGGCCTGCAGCTTCCAATACTAAGAAATGACAAACCAGTGACTGCCTGGACAGTTCCCCTTTTCTCTCCATACAATCCAGCATCTGTCTTCAGCCTTTGGGTCCTGTTTCTCTGACAGACATTTATTGTAGAGCAGGGATTATGAAGGACTTACCTACCCTGTCTTGGCAGAGCTAGGCTGTAGACTTCCTTGCTACCAAGTTCTGTCCTTTTTGGACAGCAGTCTGTCTGCAGTTGAAGCAAGGGGTTTTTTCATGCCAAGAGATAGGCTTGCCACTAATTCAAGCATCTCACACTGGAGATTCTTCGATGCTTATATTCTACTTGGAGTAGAATAGGGGGTGCTGTCAGGAGCTGATATGTCTTGATATCAAAAAAAATCTTAATTTAAGACAACATCTTTGAATGCCATATTCTGCAGATCTCTTGGGGTTTTTGAAGATGCCCTATCCATCTCTTGTATTTAGATAAGCAAATATTGCTTGTCTCTTAACAACTTGATTTCTGAGTAGCTTAGAGAATATCTGTGATAGACTCTCATAGTAGCTAACAAGGTGACATGCATGCATGACTAGGAGTTTATTTTTCTTAACTATCCTAAACAGTTTAAGACGGTTGGTATCAAGAGGCCAGAGCTTCACATTTCATTTTTAAGTATCTCTAGGTACAATACCATTAGGAAGCGTTACCTTTAATTTTGTATCAATATACAAAGATCTATTCAAATGTGGCTAAATATACTCTTAATTTTGTATCAATATACAAAGATCAATGCCTATGTAGCCCAATACAATCTTAATATTACGTCCATATACAAGGGTCAATACCATTGTGGCCAACTATAATCTTAATTTTGTATCAATATACAAAGATCAATCCCTTGTAGTCCAATACAATCTTATTTTTGCACAATAAACAATGGTCAATACCACTTTAGCCAAATATACTACTAATTTTGTATCAATATACAAAGGTATAAGGGCATATTCAATAATCTGTCCCTTCTTCTTGGTCCTTCCTGTGCTATGTCTATGTCTCATTTTTCTCAAGCCTGTGCACTCCTACATAGGAGAGAAAGAAGGATACAGAAAAGGGAAAGAAGGAATACCCTGGGTCTAACCTCCAAAACCCATTAAACAGGACCATTTAACAACTTGTAATCTCTTCCCCTAAATAACAGAGTTTTCAGTTATCCTTCAAATAACCAAGAAGGGGGGGGGGGCGGAGAAACACCCTCCCCACCATGGACATAAACTTTTTTTTTCTTTTTCTTTTTCCTTTTCCTTTTTTTTCTTTTTCTTTTTCCTTTTCCTTTTCTTTTTCCTCTCTTTTTTGTTGTTGTTCTTTGTTTTTGTGGGTTTGTGTGTTTGTTGGTCTTTTTTTAGTTTTCCCCCCGTAGCAAGGAGACACCTTTCACTGGCAGTACTGCCTCGTAGGCCCCCGGTGTATGAAGAGGCTCTTGGCCCTCATATGACTCCTGATCTGTGGTGAGAGACTGTTAGGCAGGGACACTCCACCCCAGAGGAACAAGACGGAAGGGTCAGGGGGTAGAGCATGGGAGGGTGGGGCTGGGAAGCGGGAAAAGAGGACAATATGATAAAGATGTAACCTGAAGCAACAAACAAATTTATTAATTAAAAAAAAGCAGGCAATAATGTTAAAACACTGTAAATAAAATAAAGGATACAGCCATTCAACCTGGTTTTGTTTGTTGTTTTTTAAACAACTTCCTCTACAATGTTGTTTTCTATTTATTGACGTGCATTAATTGTAACAATTTTTAAAGCAATCATTTGAAGTAATGATTGTATTTTTGTGTTTTCACTTTTTATTACATTTATTATGTGTGCATGTGTCTGTGTGCCCTTGCACATGCGTGCAAGCATTCATGGCATGACATATATGAGGAAGTCAGAGGAAAACTTGCAGGAGTCAGTACTCACCTTCTACCATGTGATTCCCAGAGCTTAAACTCAGGTTGTTGGCTCAGTGGTAAGTTCTTTTACTCTCTGAGCCATCTCACTGGACCTCCAGAAAGTTTTTAATAGTCTTCAAATATTAATAAGAAGCTCTTATGAGCTCAAGTGGTTATAAACTAGAATGTAGCTTTAAGTTGCTCTTCAAACAATCTTTTAATTTTTTTTATTTTCTGCACTATTTCATACATAAAAGTATGTGTTATACCTCAAGTTCATATCATAAGCTCCCCAAGGACAGAATTTCTGTTGGTTTCATGTCTTTAACCTTCTCAGAGCCTCTGTAGAGTCACCAAACAGAAAGTGAACTTCTTGGTTTAGAACTGTGATCTAATGTCAGTCTTGATTTCTTTCCTGATGCAACTCCACACCATAATCTAGATACCCATTTTGTTAAATATTACTGAGTGTGATACAGGTAGTGAGTCCTACACTGACATGTGAAATACACTAGACTATGCACACACTTGGCTTCTAGATTTGAAATTGTCACAGCTCCTTGACCTATGTTCCTGACTCATGCTTATCTTCTACCTTGTTCCCATTACCTCAAATCTCCATCTCCTTAGTTCTTCTCCATGAAAAAAAAAAAAGGATATTTGTGCCCTTAGCTTTGTGCACACCAAGTATCCTGGTGGCATCTCCTTACCCCATCTTCAATCCTCTGCAAGAAAAGAATCTCTCCAATTAGAACTCAAATAAGATCATTGGTATTTTGAAGTTTTATAAACATGAAAGCTGCACTCTTGGATTTCTGCTGATATTGAGACACTGAGAACCTTCACTTCTCCCAAGTACTTCATTTTCCTTTACTCCTCTATGTTCTCAGTGCTGTCGTCACCATGGCTGGGTGCACTCAGGAAACGTTGGTAAGGAAGGACATTGGTTGAGTCAACCTCACTGCTTGTTTGTTCTGGCTTTACACAAGGATGTCTGGACTTCTTAGGGAAGCCCTGACAAGAGTAATACCCAGGGAATTAATCACTCCGTGTAGTCTTACATTAACCAAAGGGAAACATGTAAAGGAAGGAGGAAGAAAGGGGAGAAAGAAAGGGAAGAAGGAAGGAGATGGAGAAAAGAAGACAAATTTTTGTGTTAAAAAAAAGTGCAGTAATAATTCCACAATGTATAGAGAGACTACAGTTCATTTTTTTGTACAACTTAAATTTGCACAACTTTTTAAAATATTTATTTATTACTTCAGGTTACATCTCCATCATATTGTCCTCTTTCCACCCCTCCCAGTCCCAGCCTCCCACCCTCTACCCCCTATCCTTTCCATTCCACTCCTCTGGAGTGGAGTGTTCCTACATAACAGTCCCCTGCCCCAGTTCAGCAGTCATATGAGGGCCAAGAGCCTCCTCATACACTGGGGGCCTACAAGGCAGCACCTCTAGGGCAAAGTGTCTCATTGATAGGAAACAAAGTCTATGTTCCTGTTCCCTTTGAATTTGCACAACTTTTATTCGATCCTCAGTACAACTGAGCATAAAATAAAATGCTGAAATTTTGCTGCAGAACCAGAGAGAAACTCTGCAGTTAATATCTATAGCAGATTTTCACAAGCCCTACTTCCCCAAGGGGAGAAAAGGTGCTTTTCTCATGCCCCAAAGCCTACTTTGGTGCCTAGCCAATGAAAGCTGTTTGAAAAATGTTTGTTGGTCAGAAAATTTGGATGCATATTCAGTACTAAACACTGAAAAGAATGACAATTTAAAATTTTATTTTCAGTTTTGAAATGTGTTTGAACAGTGAACACTATTTTTCAAGGATTATCTTTAAATAAAGAATAGTCTTTCACAGATCAAATTCTAGGAAATATTGCCACGCACAGTGAATAAGCCAAAGAAAACCCAGATTGCTCTACAGGTTGGAAAATATTGTTTGAATTCTCTAGCATATTATCAGGTCCTGAAGGCTCTCAGACTCACTCAGTGGCCTCAATAAATTTTAGAAAGGGGTATTAAAGAAGAAGGTAGAGACCACAAAAGATTTAAAGTTCTGTTATTTCTTAACATTATGGGAATATTAACCAGCTAAGTAGTTTGGAGAATATCATGGCTCAGAGTTCTCTAGTAGCCTATTTTTCTCAGATATGGTAAAAATCAATTGCTGTCTTTATCACATTTTCAAGATATAAATACAACTCTTTAGTTCAAATATCAACAGATTTTCTTGGAGTTTAAGAACAGAAAATGATCTTGAACATTACTCAGTGACCTAGTTTTATAAGCACAGGAAGGTCCAAGAATCCTAAACATTTTGAAGTCAAAAATCTGTTTTATATTTTTAGAAGCTTTGGGAAAACAAATATTTAAAAAATTTCCATTCCTTCAAATGATGACAATAGTCAAATTATGGAGTCAGCTTAAATGCTTATCAACAGATAAAAGAAGTGATACACATAGACAGACAGACTGATAGCAAGCATGTACATGCACACACATACAGAGAGAGAGAGAGAGAGAGAGAGAGAGATTGTTTTACCCAGCCACAAACAAGAATGAAATTACAGCATCTTCAGGGAAATGGATAGAATCAGAGATTATCATACTAAGTAAAATAAGCCAGTACAATGACAACAGGGATCATATGTTTTCTCATATATGGAATCACAAGACAAATAAGAGAACATAAACATGACAAAGGAACTACTAGGGCTATGGAAAGGGAAAGGCGGTGAAACTTTGGATAAGAAAGAGTGAAGGAGAAGTAAATGTGATCACTTTGTATTTTAAGCATATATAGCTATTTCAGAATGAAGTCCTTTACTCTCTAAAGAGTAAATATGCCAATAAGTATGTTAACAATGATCTTATTCACATTTAGATGTCTGTTTCTTCATGAGCAATTTGGTTAACTTTGGTTCCTCAAAACAGACCTTAACATTTCTGGTTTGTAAGTGAATGGGTAGTTGGATAATTGATTGCTTAGTACAAAAATCATTAAGAAGAAAATAAACACACATCAGAATACCACCCAATAATCTGAGGATTTCTTCACCTTTGGGCTATAGAGATGGCTGCATCTGCAAATCCCAAACATGTAAGCATGAAGACCTGAGTCTGGTTCTCAGGTACCTATGTAAACAGCAGCATGGCAGCAAGCCTCTCCTTCACCATCCCTCTTCTCATTCACATTCTGCCACCACCATCACATTCTGCTCATTCATACATTCTCTCCCCCCACCCCCAGTTTCTGAGACTGGATCTGCTTCTGTAGCACAAGCTTCCTTTAAACTTGGGGCAATGCTCCTGTCTCATCCCACTGAGGATTGGAAATGTAAGCACAAGTCACCATGCTCAACTTGAATTTCTCTTAACATCTCAAGTGAACTACAGAATCTTATGCCCACAACATGAATGTTATTCACTGTTTTTTCTTGATTTTCTCCCTATAGCATAATCCAAATGTTAGTCAGAAGATTTTTTTCTTTCTTTATACTCTATATCCCCATAAATGTACCTACTGTCATAACTGCCTTGATCAAATCTAGGTGGTAACAAAATCTCTTCTGCCTCACTCTTGACTCCTTCCATGCATGCCTCTGTTTATTTAGCTGACTCTAGATAGTTCTGTGTGACTGCCCCACTATTTGTTTTCATTCACCATTACTAAAATGTCAGTAACTGTTGACCCACCGTAGCCTCTGTTCATCATTCTGTATCTTTCTAAATAAACAAAGTCCTACTTTAAGCAGAAAATGAGTTGATTCTAAGCCTCTGTGGGCTAGTGCTCAGGGTCATTAGGAAGTATGGATGGGCAACCTCAAGAGAATCAGCAGAAATCAAGGGAAACTATATCTCTACCATAGATCCAGTCTGCCAAAGATGTTGTCCTTCTGTCACCCAAAATGAATGCTTGTTTCTATACCCCTAATTCCATAACTCTGCTACAAATAATGATCTCTAACTATTCATTGATTCTTTCCATCACTACCTGGTGAGTTAAAATTGCAGACAAGAACATCTGATATGCTGGACTAAAGCACATAATTATGTACTGCATGCAGAAGTTTGGAGAGGGATTTTCTGCTCCTGAACATATACTTTTGTCTGTTATGATCAAATATAAATATATAAATCAATTTTATTATCCAACAAGACTGAACAAATACACACACACACACACATTTTATGAAGTCTGGGAAATTCTATAACCTACTGTCCAAAAGTTGGGCGTTCAGAAAATCAAGTAATAAAGCTCTATTCTATGTCTGAAAGCATAGGAACCAGGAATATTAACAGCATACTTCCCAATTCCATGAAAAAAGGACAAAGTTTCAAATCTTAGGCAAGTAGAGAGATGGGCTTTTCTTTCCTTTTCCTTTTTCTTCTCTATTTCAGTCCTCAACATACTAGACGATCTCATATATCAATCTCATATCACATTACAGAAGGTCATCTGCTTTACCAAGTCCACTGAGTCAAATGTATAATAACATTAAGAAACACTTTTAGCTAGGCATGATAGCACATGCCTTTAATCCCAGAGCTTAGGAGGCAGAGGCAGGCGAATCTCTGTGAGTTCAAGTCTAGCCTGGTCTACAAAGCAAGTCCAGGACAGTCAGAGCTGTTGCACAGAGAAACCTTGTTTCAAAAAACCAAAAAAAGAAAAAAAAGAGACTCAGAAAGATGACAGCAATAAGCTCCAGCACATTCTGATCGTCAGGAAGAACGACTAGACAACAGCAGAGATATATTACTGAATATACTATATACTATCTGGGCTTGCCCAACAAAGGCAGGGACAATAAAGAACTCTGTACTGGACGTATAGACACTGGAAAAACAAAGAAGCCAAACATGGGAGACAGTGCACTTCCTGCTGGGATACAAAGCATTTCCCACTGCAGTGGAAGAGCTGGCTTAATTGGATCTTTTCAGGACACCAGCTGGCAGCTTCAACCTCCAAACAGAGGTCCTCCTCAATTTCCTGAGTCCACACCTTCCATGCAGGCTTTCTGATACCCAAAAGAAGACTAGCAGTCCTACTATCGTAAGACTGAGGGTGATTCTCCCTGAGATTTGCAATATGGTGGCATCTGGCTGACCGGTAACTGGGGCGTCCAGCTAACAGGTGCTGAGAGCTTCCCTGAGCCCAAGCATGCTGTGGACAAGATATAGACTACATTTGGAACTCCCTGCCCCCCACCCTGCCTGACCTTTTGGCTGGCACTCTCCTGGGCACTCAGGGTACATCTCTATCTCACCCCAGATCAGTAAAGAAGTTCTGGACCATTGTGTGCAGTTGGAGAAACTGGGCTGCACTGGTTCACAGAGCTCCAGTCTAAGAGGCACAGGTTGACTCTGACACTCCACTGAGAGTAGATTTGGAGGACCATAACCACAGTCCTGACACCCTAGCTATAGGGAAGCTGTTAGAAGGCCCCTGACACAGGCAGGCTGCTCTGGAACACAGTGCTTCTGGCAGGAAAAAAAGCGGCTGAGATTACCCCTGAGTCCAAGTGCTGTAGACGCCTTGCTAACTCTATATTGGAACTCCCTGCCCACTCCCACTTTGGCAGGGCATTCAGTCTACAGCATCTAGATCTGGGTCTGGAGCAGTAAAGCAGTTCTGGACCATTGTATGCTGCCCCAGTGAGTTGGCAGCACTGGAGTACAGTGCTTCTGACTGAAAGTCACAGGTAGAAATTGAGATTCCCATGAAAGCAGCCTGGGAGGACCACAATCACAGTCCTGATGCCCTAGCTACAGGGAAACTGCCAGAAGCCACGTCGGCTCAGACAGACTGGACTGGAGCACAGTGATTTTGGCTAAGAAAATGCAATTGAGCTTCCCCGAATCCCATTAAGAGCAGCTTGTGAGGTCCAAGATCACAGTCCTGACCCATAAGCTGTAGGGGAACTGCATAAACCCATAACCTGCAGCTCTAGCTTGCCGACCCCCACTGAAATTACTAAAAAGACCAGCTGGATCTCTGGAACCTGTAGGTGGTAATAACACATCCCACACCAACCCCTGACCTGAGCTTCCAATTGGGGCACAACAGGAAGGGGTGACCTCTTGCAGGCCCACTGAGAACCATCCTCCAACACAAGGCTCCATCCAGCTGTGGAGAGCTACAGATCACCAAGATTATATGACCTCTATACCAAAGCTCCGTCCTTGGCACCAAGTCCAGAAGGCACCAGGAACAAACCGTTAAGGACAACCAGATGGCTAAAGGCCAGTGAAAGAACAGAACTGACAAAAGTCAGGGAAATATGATTCCAACAAGATTCAGCTATGCTAGTACAGCAAGCTCTGACCATCCTACCACAGCTGAAACACATGAAAATGATGACAAATATATACATAGGAAAATGATACAGGCCTTACAAGAAGAAAAAAATCCTTGAAAGAATTTAAAGAATCCACAATTTTACAAATGGAAGCAATGGAGAATTCCATTAGAGACCTCCAAGCTAACTCAGTCAAACATGAGTGGGAAAGAGACAAGGCTATGAAAGATTTGAAAGATTTACAGGCAAATACAACCAAACTGGAGCAGGAAATGGATAAAACAGTTTAAGACTTCAAATTGGAAATGGAAGAAATAAGGAAAACACAAGCAGAGACAATCCTAGAGGTGGAAAACAAAGGAAAGGGAACAGGAACTACAGACATGAGTATGACAAATAACATACAAGAGATGGAAGACAGAATCTCAGATGTGGAAAATTCGACTGAAGAAATCAGTACTACAACCAAAGAAAATGAGAAATCTAAAAACATTCTAACCCACAACATCCAAGAAATAAAGGACTCAATGAAAAGACAGAACATAAGAATTATAGGCATAGAAGAAACAGAAGGCTCCTGGCTCCAAGGTCCAGGAAACATTTTCTTTCTTTCTTTCTTTTTTTTTTTTTTTTTTTTTTTTTTTTTGGTGGTGGTGGTACATGCCTTTAATCTCAGCACTGGAGAGGCAGATCCAGGTGGATCTCTAAATCTATCCTTGCTAACACTCTTAAAGCACTATCTCGCTATAACTGTCTATTTCAGGCTCTCCACCACTATTGGTTTCATCTGTTTATGTACTTCATAAAGACATTGTACCAAGGTGGCAAAGAACTGAAAACCAATTTTTTTTTGTTCTTCTGCTGGGAGTCTTGGCATATGTCTACTCAGAAATGGTATCCTTCCCTATTTTCATGTATTTCAGATAGAGTAACCAGGGGCCTTTCCCAACCAAACTTATTTCTAGTCTTGAGTCTATGGGTATGCCCTATTTTACACTTTGCATAGCATGAGTTATGCTTCCTTAAAAAGATAAGTTAAAGTCCTAGTCCCCAAAGTGTGACCTGATTTTGAAACAATTATTTCAGATGTAATTAGTGAAATATTATAAAGATCACCATATGAAATTAGAGACACACAGGGAGAACATCACATGGTAATGAAGGTGCATATTATGGGTCATAAGCCAAGGATCTTCAAAAACTGCCAGTGAAGCCCCAGCAGCCAGGAAAGGTAAAGGAGGACTCCCATCAAAGTTTCAAGGTGAGTATGACCCTGTCAGTGACTTGATTTGCTGACCTATGGCTTCCAGAACTAGAGGATGGCATGCCACATACAGATATTATGTTATACCAATCTCTGAAACCTTATACATATGGCTAATATATTTTTCACTTTGTCATGTAAGGTTGATGAAGGAGTGGGGCACTCACACAGATAAAGAGCAAGCATAATATCTTGCCCATTGCACTTAGCAACTACACTTATTGCTACTTCATCTTTTTTCTCTCCATTGTTGAATAGAAATATTCAATTGCAAAATAGAAAGTACATTGAATTTGAAGAATTCATCTCTATGCACCCAAGACTATATGACTAGTGTGTGAGCTTGTACAAAAATAACTTGTAAATATTTTTCTTTATTTTATTTTGATTTTAAATTATGCGTATATGTGGGGAATGAACTATGTATATACTAGTAAATACAGGTACTCATGGAGGACAGAAGAGGATTTAGGAGCTTCAATTACAAGTGGTTAATAGCCTCTTTTTTTTTGGGGGGGTGGGGGGCTAGGTAGTACTTCTCCTGAAGCAAATTTGGCCTTCCGACAACATACAAAGTGCTATCTTTCAATCCGGGTTAAAGAAGAAATCATTCTGTCACCTTGGAGCTAAACCAGCTCCAGTGTATATATTTTGAGATCCCAAAGGACAATCTGCCTGCATCGAGAAGGCCTTTTGTAAGTAATCTCGAAACCTAGGTCCCTCCAAATCCCATGTGTGTGTCTCTGAACTCTAATTATTGGAATCAGAGACCTGTGGTTCCCATCTGAAGGGATCAAAGATGTGTTCCACCTCTCCTGGATCGAAGTCTTTCTCTATTTAGAGTTTGCCCTGCATCAGGCTGACCCTGAGCTCCGGGATCTGCCCGTCTCTGTCTCCAGTGTGCTGGGAGCTGTGACCAAGGGTGTACTCTTCTTGAATGGTGGGACCAAGAGTATGCACCCTCACCACCCCGCTCCGTATGACTCCAGAATACATAAGACCACCAACTCTACGGTGCTCCCCCCGTCTCCGCTGAAGTCAAAGGCATGGGCCAACACCACAATTCTCTTGTATTTTACCTTAGCTCCACGTCTTCTCAACACCTGGAGGTCTGCAAAACCAGGCCGAACGGCCGTATCCTTTATTCCATTCACAGTGTTTCATCCCTGCCACCTGCCCTTTTTTTTTTTTTTTTAGTTAATAAATTTATTTGTTTGTTGCTTCAGGTTACATCCTTAGCATATTGTCCTCTTTTCCCGCTTCCCAGCCCCACCCTCCCATGCTCTACCCCCTGACCCTTCCGTCTTGTTCCTCTGGGGTGGAGTGTCCCTGCCTAACAGTCTCTCACCACAGATCAGGAGTCATATGAGGGCCAAGAGCCTCTTCATTCACCGGGAGCCTACCAGGCAGTACTGCCAGTGAAAGGTACTTTCCTGGTAAATTCCTCCTTGCTACTGGAGGAATACTAAAAAAAGACCAACAAACATACAAACCCACAAAAACAAAGAATATCAACAAAAAAAGAGAGGAAAAAGAAGGGAAAAGGGAAAAGAAAAAAGAAAAAAGGAGAAGGAAAAAGAAAAAGATTTAAAAAAAAAGTTTATGTCCATGTTCCTTTTGGTGTGTTGGTTGTAGTACAGATATCCTGTACGATATAGCTAAAATCCTACTATAAGTGAATAGATGCCATGTGCATCCTTCTGAGACTGGGTTAGCTCACTCAGAATGAGCTTCTCTAGATCCATCCATTTGGTTGCAAATTGCATGATTTCATTGTTTCTGATAGCTGAGTAATATTCCATTGTATAGATGTACCACAGTTTTTTAATCCATTCTTCAGTTGAGGGACCCCAGGGTTGGGATTGGGGCAGGGCTCTGTTCTTATCTTTCCAGGAGAATCGAAGCGTCCATTAGGGGAGCCCGGGGACGGCTGGACAGCGGAAACCTCAGCAGAGAGCAGAATCAGGCACCAAGGAGGACGAGTCACCCAGTTGATTCAGCCTGGCAGACTTCCTCAATAGCTGTCTCCATCGGGGGCCTGCAACCACCACGGCAATCCAATGTCGCTGGGACCGTTCAGCTCTACACAATGCCCCGGCCGGAACCTCAGTGAAGCCTGCAAGATCAGCTTCTGCCTACAAACTCCTTAGGTCATCTAAAAAGCTGAGAACAGAAGGACTGAACATAAAAGGATTGTACTAACATTTTTAACCATTTTTTCCATTTGGGTTCGGGCCCCAAACAGGTCTACTACGACCCAAATCAGCAGGAAGTCCCTTTAAGAGAGCGACGTCCCATGCCCAGAGGGTGGGGAGGGTGTTTCTCCGCCCTTCTTTTTGGTTATTTGAAGGATAACTGAAAACTCTGATATTTAGGGTAATATTTAGGATAAATGGTCCTGTTTAATGGGTTTTGGAGGTTAGCCCCAGGGACTTCCTACTTTTCCTTTTCTGTATCCTTCTTCCTCTCCTATGTAGGAGTGCATAGGCTTGAGAAAAATGAGACATAGACATAGCACAGGAAGGTCCAAGAAGAAGGGGCAGATTATTGAATATGCCCTTATACCTTTGTATATTGATACAAAATTAGTAGTATATTTGGCTAAAGTGGTAATGACCATTGTTTATTGTGCAAAAATAAGATTGTATTGGATTACATCGGTATTGATCTTTGTATATTGATACAAAATTAAGATTATAGTTGGCCACAATGGTATTGACCCTTGCATATGGACGTAATATTAAGATTGTATTGGGCTACATAGGCATTGATCTTTGTATATTGATACATAATTAAGAGTATATTTAACCACAATTGAATAGATCTTTGTATATTGATACAAAATTAAAGGTAACGCTTCCTAATGGTATCATACCTAGAGATACTTAAAAATAAAATGTGAAGCTCTGGCCTCTTGATACCAACCATCTTAAACTGTTTAGGATAGTTAAGAAAAACAAACTCCTAGTCATGCAAGCATGTCACTTTGTTAGCTACTATGACAGTCTATCACAGATATTCTCTAAACTACCCAGTAATCAAGTTGCTAAGAGACAAGCAACATTTGCTAATCTAAATACAAGAGATGGATAGGGCATCTTCAAAAACCCTAAGAGATCTGCAGAATATGGCATTCAAAGATGTTATCTTAAATTAAGATTTTCTTTTTTTTTTATATCGAGACATATCAGCTCCTGACAGCACCCCGTATTCTACTCCAAGTAGAAGATAAGCATCGAAGAATCTCCAGTGTGAGATGGTTGAATTAGTGTCAAGCCTATGTCTTGGCATGAAAAAAACCCTTGCTCCAACTGCAGACACACTGCTGTCCAAAAAGGACAAAAGTTGGTAGCAGGGAAGTCGACAGCCTAACTCTGCCAAGACAGGGTAGGTAAGTCCTTCATAATCCCTGCTCTACAACAAATGTCTGTCAGAGAAACAGGACCCAAAGGCTGAAGACTGTTGCAGGAATGTATGGAGAGAAAATGGGAACTGTCCAGGCAGTCACTGGTATGTCATTTCTTAGTTTTGGAAGCTGCAGGCCCTGCACTTCCTATATAAGCAGATATATTTATCCCTCTCAGGTCTCTGAGGTGGTTGAAGAATAGACAGCTAGAGTCTCATAGTTAAATTTTGAGTTGTTTAGGAATCAAGAGGGTGTTATAGATCTAAGAAGATACTCTTAAAAGTGTGTTACAAGTTAGTATGAATGTTGAGTCAGGTATAGACCTTTAAACTCATGGAGATGGTTAGATAGTAGAATGTTAAAGTCAGGGGCCAAATATGTATAAACTGGACATTGGGAAGGTATACTGGGCCATTTAACTCTCATAAATGTGGCATATTTATATCTGTTGTTTTGTATAGTATTTACTGTTATAAGAGAAGGAACCATCTGTTGGACTGAAAGGGGAAACTTCTGGGGGGGAAGAAGGTGGAAGGGCGGGATAGGAAGGGGGAATAGGGAAGGGTTTGTGACTGAGATGTAACTTGAAGAAAAAAAAATAAAGTATTTTAAAAAAAAAGTGGTTAATAGCCTCTTAATTTGGGTACTGGGAATTTAACTTCGGTCATCTGAAAGAGTAGTACAGACTCTTAACTGTTGGGGCATCTCTCCAAGCACTTGTGGAATTATTTTTAAGCTCAATATTTCTACTTTATGGAAAACTCCCTCGTTACCTACACCATGGAGACATTCACTCAAAATAAATCCAGAGATTTAGATAGTAATGGCTGTCTAAATGTGCTTTCGTATTCAGTGAACAGTAAGTTCATTCCTAAACCCAAACCCTGAGATTGAAAAGTTTCTACACCCTAAAAACTCCATGACAACAAAAACTTATTTGTGAAAATCTTTCCACTTCTCTAAATTTGCATTCTGTGAGAAAAAAAAAGGAAATACAAGGAGACAATATAGTATATGATGTTGAGATGTGACTATAGGCTTCATTGGTCATCCAAGGCAAATCTCCGACCAACAGAGAGGGGAAACTATTCCAACGAAGTAAATTAGCGAAATCAAATTATATACTCAAGAGTGAATATGTCACTGTTGTCATAGAAACATGTACTTCATCAACATTACTGAGATTATGGAATTACCAAATACATCACTTTATAACAAGAAAGTGTTCAAGGGGAAAAGGTATCAAACCAAGGTTATTGGAGTAGCCATTCATTTAGCTTCAGGACATGAATGGAATCATGACCTTTGGCACAATGACCTTTTGAAATTATTCATCTTTGCTAAGAAGCTTAATCAAAGGAGTTATTTTAAATACAGTATTTCATCTGATAATCACTTTAAACTTTTTAGGGAAGAAAATCATCATGCTTTCTGACTTTACAGTGTTCCCAAAGTCAGGCTTAAGCTCAAGCCAATAGAAACCATCCAGCAAGTGCAGAAAAAAGTGGCTAGTCTTTTTCCACATGCTCTCAGCCAGTCTCTTTTTCTTTTGAAGTAAGATGGCTAATACAAGTTTATTTTTTTAAAGCATGCCAATATGGTGTATTTTCTACTGTACTTGTTTCTAAATTTTTCTACCATCCTGCATGGTAGATTTAGAGAAAAAAATGAAATTAGTATATGTATAATGTAAAGTTGAAAACTGAATTATTTCATGAGTAATTTTAGTATTTAATAGGGGAATTAATAGAAGGTAAATAAGGTGTATTTGTACTCATGGATCTAAAATGTGTCAACTGTTTAGAATAAAAAACACAAAGACTTCTAAAGTTACAGATTATTCCAAACATTGCTTTAAAATATTGGTTTTAAAAATGTGTTACTTGTTATGAGTTCATCACAGCACAAAAAGTACATATCAACAACCCACAGAAATCAGCTATTTCTCTTTCTCTGTGTGTGTTTGTGTGTGTGTGTGTGTGTGTGTGTGTGTGTGTCTGTGTGTGTGTGTCCGTGTGTGTATATGTGTCTGTGTGTGTGTCCGTGTGTGTGTGTGTGTGTGTGTGTGTGTGATTTATTAAAATAAGAGGCCAAGTGTTTTCTTAGTGTTCCTCACCAACGGAATTGGGGAAAGGATTCAAGAGAATCTGGCACTTAACCATAACTATTAGTACCTGTATGAAACTGTATTGGCTGAAAGTCTTCCTTCTCTCTTCTCAATACTTGCCAAGTTCTATTGTAAGTGGACTATATACTGTATATCACTGTCTTTGGGATTTCCCATGTAACTTAAGATATGACTATGGATTTTTAATTGATTTCTGTTGTCTTGCTTGCCTTCAGGTACTTCTGTCATCTTCATGATGAGAAAGAACCCCATCAGTCACAAATCCCAGGATGAGACATAATAAAAATCCATACACCAAGGCCTTTTGAACCTATAAAACCAACAGGTCTAAGCTGACAGAGACAGACACAGAGGCACAGAGAGACTTGATGCTGTCATAAGCACAGCTGTATTATACAGCAGAATTGCTGTGATGTGTAGGCTTTCACATTCTGACTTACCAGCTCAAGTAAAAGTAGAGATTGCCAAGTAAAAAGGCCAGTGCTGTAGTTTGAAGACAAAAAAAATGCTATAGTCCCCAAAAGTCTATGTGTAAAAAAAGGTCCATGTTTCCAGGGTGGTGCTATGGGGAGGAAGTAGAAACTTTAAGAAGCTAAGTGAGAACTCTTTGGGTCACTGTGGGGACACCTTTGAATGTGATTGTAGGACCTGATGCTTTCCTCACTGTGTTGCTTCCTGGTAACAAAATCAGCATTTCACTTGGAAATGCATTCCCATTATTATGAGCAGCTTGTCTCAATCCAAAAATAGTGATTCCAATTGATTATGGACAGCAATCTACAGAACTGTGAGCCAAAATAAACTTTTTCTTTTTATAAGTATATCACCTCGGATGTTTGTTTCAATGACAGAAAGCTAACTAAAACAGTTTATGAAACAATATTTTCTCCAGTTTTTATAATGACTCCTTATTAAACATATACACATATAAAAAAGTTCATCAGCTATTTAAGGGATATGTAAACAAGAACATGAAAGAAGTTTACAGAAGAAGAAGAAGAAGAAGAAGAAGAAGAAGAAGAAGAAGAAGAAGGCAGAAGAATCCCAGAGGATCCAACTGAGAATACAGAAGTCAATTTTAAAATAAGTTTAATGCTATTCAATGACATAAAGCAAGAATGTGATGCTATAAAAAGAACAATAATTTCATAAGCAATGTACATATGAATTGCAAAAACATGTGTTTGAATAAGGGTTGTTATGATAATGTGGAACATAAATGATTCTTTAACAATGAAGAAAAAAGGCCAACTATGAAAAATATGAGAGAGAATGTTTTTAAAACAGATAAGTCCTTGATAGGAATATAAGAAAGCAAAAAGAGGGAGGGAATTTTCAAAATAAAAGTGAATTTCCAAGAGCAGAAATATATGAGTGTTTAAAGTAAATGACCATTTTAAGATTTCTGTGTAATGTATGTGTTATTTACTTTCTTATTTATTCAGATATAGTATTAGATTTTAAATAAATATTTAAAAGACTCCAGAGAATTTTTTTGTTAGATGGTTTTACGGGGAATGAAAATTTTAAATATCACAAAACTTCCACCAATTGTTTAGGGTGCTAGCAGACACTGGCAGAGCACACCTCAAAGTTCTCAATAAATAATATTTTAAGAGTAAATGTAGAATACAGATCTTTAAAATAGAAAGACTGAGGACATTCACTTCCCAAGGCAACCATTTCAGAAATTTTCTGCAGGATATGTTCCCACTATATGAAGGGGTAAATCAAGAAAAGAAAGGCATGGAATAAAAGAATAATGACGAGAGTTTCTGACAAGCTTGGCAAGGGTAGGAGGTATTACCTGCATCATCTCACTGGAACACAAAGAAGGCTGCCAGAGGACTCTTCTGAGGAAAGAGACAAGTCATGAGATTTGTAAATATCCTCAAAAAATATTTAGATTTTGTTAGGATTCCGAATGGATGAAGACAGCAGGAGAATTAGAAACCTTGAAAAATGAAAAATAAAGTACATGACTGTTCAGGGAACATCACCAGATAATGTAAACATCTATTGTTTCCAAATTTTAGGATAAACCTAAAGAAAAATTAAATATGGTTAGGGAATGGATGCCAAAGGTTATCATACTAGACATGAAAGTATAGAAGATGAGAAGCAGAAAGTGAATAGGTAAGAAAGAACAGGTAGAATGGAAAAGTAAGGGGTGGTGGTGGCGCACGCCTTTAATCCCAGCACTTGGGAGGCAGAGCAAGTGGATCTCTGTGAGTTCGAGGCCAGCCTGGTCTACAAAGCGAGTCCAGGACAGCCAGGGCTGTTATACAGAGAAACCCTGTCTTGAAAACCCAAAAAATAAAAATAAAAACAAGAAACTTATCCTAATAAATGGAGAATCAAATACATGTGTTGTTGCTGAAGGAAATCATAAACATACATTTCTTAAGTTTTCATCATGGTTTGTTAGTGCTGCTGTGAGAATGGAAATGAAACTTTCTCACGTTTTAGAGCCTAGAGGTCCAAGGTCAAGACATCAGCAGAGGTGGTATCACTCTGAAGCTTCTCTCTTTTTTGATTTGTGGAGGGTTGGCCTTTCACTGAGTCCTTAATGGGCTGCTGTCGATGGGCTCACACCGTGGTCTTCCTGTGTCCAGTTTTCCTCTTCCTAGAGAGTCACCTGACGTATTGGACTAGGACCTATTCAGTGACATCACATTGCCATAAAGTCTCATCTCCATAAAGTCTCATAGTCACAGTCTGAGGTACGTGGACTATGAGCTTCACATGAACATGGGGAGGGTTTTAGCCCACAACAATCACAAATCTATTGTTTACATGCACAAAATAATGTTTTAGGCATTATTAGCATAATTAAAGACACATTTAATAGTTACTATCTTTTGTCTGATCATGATGTGTTAGTTTTTATCTTATTATATTTAATTTTATTATTTTCCCTCAGAAGCCTGTCTGTTTTATAATGAGAGACGGAAAGGAGTGGATCTGAATGGGAAGGGAGGTAAGGAGGAACTGGGAGGAGCAGAGGGAGGAGAAACTATAATTGGGATATACTGCATGAGAAAAATAATTTTTAATAAAAAGAAAAAGCAAAATTTCTTACAAAGTGCAGTTAAGCTTTTTAAAAGTCAAGGAAACATTTTATTCTTAAATAATATCCAGCTACAGTTAACTTTTATGGTAATGAATGTTCTATACAGCTAATTTGTCTACTTTTCCAAAATTGAATCTACAGATGTACAAATTAAATGTATATACTGTCTTATGTCTCAGTCATTTTTTAAATGTTTATCTCCATCATGGTGCCCTCTTTCCATCCCTCCCAGTCCCACCCTCCCACCCTATACCCCTTATCTCTTCCATCCCACTCCTCTGGAGTGGAGTGTCCCTACATAACAGTCCCCTGCTCCAGTTCAGCAGTTATATAAGGGCCAAGAGCCTCCTCATACACTGGGGGCCTACAAGGCCGCCCCACTAGGGCAAAGTGTCTCATTGATAGGTAACAGACTCTATGTTCCTGTTCCCTTTGGTGTACTGGCTGTAGTATAGTTATCCTGTACTATATGGCTAAAATCCAATTATAAGTGAATAGATGCCATGTGCATCCTTCTGAGTCTGGGTTAGCTCACTCAGGATGAGCTTCTCTAGTTACATCCATTTGGCTGCAAATTGCATGATTTCATTGTTTCTGATAGTTGAGTAGTATTCCATTGTGCAGATGTACCACAGTTTTTTAATCCATTCCATCTTTTAAGAGGACAGGTCATCATCTGTCTGTCTTATAAGATGTTTCATTTGAGTCTGCCTGATGTCTCTTTGCAACTACCTTTACTGGTGAGATGCCTATCTCTCTCAAAGTATCTTACTGGACATGGTTATTATTTGTCCTAATTTTTTGTGATACCAGTGTTGTCTTTTTAAAGTTGGTATAACTCATTTCTCAATATGGCATGAAGTATTTTTTCTCTTAGAATAAATGAGTATACTGTGTAAAGATATCTTAAAGTGATATAATTATCCTGTTCCTGATCAACACACTAACCTAGTGATTGCTAGATATGTCTTTCTTGCTATGTTTGTTGTTTGAAGTTTTATTATTATGACTAGCTTAATTATTCTTTAATTTAGATATTACATCAATACATTCTTATGGTATATATAAAAAGAGAAAGTATGTAGTTTGATAACATGTAAAATTAAAATCCACAACTAATGGTAGACACTATGAAGACTGTTGCATAAAATACACAAATTGTTTGTGGTGTGATCAAATATGGCTGTCCTTACTGACAACAAGAATGGCTTGGCTCCACTGGTGTGAACCTGAGGCAAGGCAACATCATGGCACTGACTGTGGGAGAGGAAGAAGAAGCTAACCTCATGGTAGCAAGTTCGGGTTGGAGAGAAAGAGAGAGGAAGGCAGAGAGGGAAGGATGGAGGGAGGAAGGGAGGGAGGAAGGGAAAAAGGGAGGGAGAAAGAGAGAAGTTGGTATTACAGGCTTCCTCCTTGCTCTGCTTTGTTCCCTGCATGTCCCTAACCTTTTGAGGAGTAGCACCATATCAGCTGCTGTCCCACATGTAAATGATCTTTGGAAACATCTTTATGGCCACACTCAACAGTGTTTCTAACTAACATTCTGTGTCTCTTAATTCAATCAAGTCAATGAGAATTACCATAATACTCTTGTAGCACCTTACCAACAACAGCTGACCAAAACATTTACTGTATTTTTATGTGGTAGACAAATACATTTTATGAGAAAGCATACATCTTAGGCATAGACATTTTGAGATTAAAGCACCCAGGCTTATAGTAAAGCCCATTGTACCCATGTAAAAGAATAGTTTTATAGTTGTAGATAAATTCTAATTATACTAAGTTGGAAAATAAAATCATATTGCATTTTAATATATTTTGTAGCTTAGTAGTTTGAATTGAAGAAAAATCTATCCCAAAGTTATTGCAGGAATTTCATGGACCCACCTGAGGTATAAATAAGGCACAGACACTTCTTTTTTTTTTTTTTTTTTTGTTTTGGTTTTGGTTTTTTGAGACAGGGTTTCTCTGTGTGTATCCTTGGCTGTCCTGGACTCACTTTGTAGACCAGGCTGGCCTCGAACTCACAAAGATCCACCTGCCTCTGCCTCCCAAGTGCTGGGATTAAAGGCGTGCGCCACTACCGCCCGGCGTTGACACTTCTAATACAATTTAAAGCTTAAGTCTTTTGCTGGGGCAGTTTCCCAGCCACTACCTAAACTAATCCGACTATTCTAGCACTGTGACTCACCATATGGCTACCTCTTTACTTCCCTGCTACACTCTGGTCCATGTCTGTTCCCTTCCATCTCCTCAATACTCCCAGTCTGCCTGGAAGTTCAACCCTACTATTTCCTGCTCCAGCTATTGGCTGTCAGATCTTTATTACAACCAATCAGCAGTGAGAAAACATCTGATGCATTTCTAGATTGCCTTTAGGCACAGAGGGCTGACTAACCTTCAAGTATCTGAGCAAGTGTGGAAGGACAAGTATTTACAAATATAAAGCTGGTGATGTGCCATAGAAAGTATAATACCAAAATCCTGCCAGCACTTAGCTCTTTGCCAGTACAGAATTGACAATTGAAAATGCATAGACACACCTTCACTCAATGTAAAGAAATTCACCCCAACACAAAAATACTTGGCATTTTGAATGCATTGTTTAGTTTTTTCATCTTTCTCAGTAAGTGCTTGAGAGAAGTACTAAAAAAGGCTACTTCAGCAGTAAGCTGTGTATAATTCCCAAAGTACCAAACAAGCATTTGAATCTAGGGACATATAATTTTGTAAAAATCCTATTTTTTAATATATAGAAAAGAAGAGAAAAGCACATGTGAAGGTTTTTGTTTTTTTTTTCTTTCTTTCTCAAAGCCTGTGCTTGCAAGACTGACATGATTTGGGGATAAAGGTATGTTAAGTTGTGTCCTACCTTAATATCTGAGAGGCCCCCATGAGTATGATACAATTCTTTCCCTAACTGGATTCCTCTAACACTCCCTATTCTTTGCAGAATTTGCCTGGGCAGCTATCTAATGGTACTAAGCCAAATTCTTTCTTCACTTATTCCTGCCAAGTAGTACCATACTTGTCATCAAGACATATCATCTGTTTCACATTGCTGTCATTCAAGCTGAACTAAAGGTTCAGTGCTACTTGCCATTTAATTTAAGTTCTTATTCTTGAAAAGGAGAAAACATGCAAACACTTCTCCTTATTTCATTTTCCCAATTACAAAGCTGTGAATACATTAGCATTTTCCTATTTGATTGAAGAAAGAAAGCCAAGCAGAGTAGAATGAAAAGGTTCTTAAGCAAGAAATTGGATGAAGAATGGAGAAAATGAGAACCCTTATCTAGTAGTTTATAATGGCTTCCACAGTCCAGAATTGTTCTGCCCAGTAGAGTAATCTCTGTGCATAGTAACTATGAAAGGTGGCCAATCTCAATGGAACTCTCTATAATTTAAAACATACATGGAAATTCAAGCACTATAGAAAAAAATGAAAAAAATTTCATTAATAACTTTTATAATAACTATACACCAAAATGTTAAATTTTTAGAGGAAGGAGATTAAATAACAGTCTTAAAATTAATTTCACTTTGACGTGATGGCTACCAGAATATTTAAAATTGCAGATTGTGTTTCTTTCTGTCATGTTATATTTCTACTTATTGTGAACAGTTCTCATATATCACACATGATGCATAGAGGTTAGAATCCTCAGAGAGGAGACAGAACTGTCCCATAATCAACTTTGATGGTACTTCCTATTTTAGATGGTTTAACTGGAAAAATAATATGTCTTAGTTACTGTTGCTGGAATAAATTAGCCTGACCTGACAAAAATAACCTCATGGAGGGAAACCTTATTTTAGGTTATGGTTGAAGTGACAGTTTGTCATAGTAGAGAGATCATAGCTTCAGGAGTTCAAGGCACTTTGCCACACTTCATGGGCAGTGAAGAAGCGGAGAATGGCAAATGCTCACATTCAGCTCATATTCTCTTTTTTATTTGAGCTCAAGACTCAAATCCAGAGGATGGTGCTGTCTCCTTTACTGTGGGTCTTTCTTTTTTTTATGTTTATATATTGCTTCAGGTTATATCTCCAGCACAGTGCCCTCTTTCCACCTCTCCCAGTCCTGCCCTCCCACCCTCTACCCCCTATCACTTTCATCCCAATCCTCCTGAGAGGAGTGTCCCTACGAATTAGTCCCCTGCCCCAGTTCAGCAGACATATGAGGGCCAAAAGCCTCCTAATACACTTGAGGCCTAGAAGGGCAATGTGTCTCATTGGCAGGTAATAGAGACTATGTTCCTGTTCCCTTTGGTATACTGACTGTAGTATAGTTACCCTGTACTATATGGCTAAAATCCAATTATAAGTAAATAGATGCCATGTGCATCTTTCTGAGTCTGGGTTAGCTCACTCAGAATGAACTTCTCTAGTTCCATTCATTAGGCTGAAAATTGAATGATTTCGTTTCTTCTGATGGCTGAGTAGTATTCCATTGTGTAGATGTACCACAGTTTTTTTTTTTTTTAATCCATTCTTCAGTTTAGGGACATCTGGGTTGTTTCCAGTTTCTAGCTATTACAAATAAGGCTGCTATGAACATAGATGAGGAAACTTCCTTGTGATTTGGTGAGGAATCATTTGGATGTATACCCAGAAGTGGTATGTCTGGGTCTTGAGGTAGAGATATTCGAAGTTTTCTAAGATATCCCAAGACTTATTTCCATAGTGGTTGTACAAGCTTGCACTCCCACCAGCAATGGAGGAGTATTCCCCTTTCTCCACAACCTTGCCAGCATGTGCTGTCATTTGAGCTTTTGATCTTAGCCATTCTGACAGGTGTGAGATGGAATTTCAGAGTGATCTTGAGTTGCATTTCTCTGTTGATTAAGGATGCTGAGCATTTCTTTAAGTGTCTCTCAGCCATTAGGGATCCCTCTTTTGTGAATTGTTTAGGTCTATTCCCCATTTTTTTGATTGGATTATTTGGTTTCTTGGCATTTAATTTATTGAGTTCTTTGTAAATTTTGGATATCAGCCCTCTGTCAGATGTGGGGTTGGTGAAGATCTTTTCCAAATCTGTAGGTTGCTGTTTTGTACAAATGACAGTGTCTTTTGCCTTACAGAAACTTTTCAGTTTCATAAGTTCCCATTTATTGATTGTTGGTCTTAGAGCTTGAGCTGTTGGTTCAGGAAGTTGTCACCTGTGCTGATGGGTTCGAGGTTTTTCCCACTTTCTCTTCTAATAGATTTAGTGTGTCAGGCCTTATGTTAAGGTCTTTGATCCACTTGGACTTAAGTTTTGTTTGAGGTGATAAGTATGGGTCTAATTTCATTCTTTTACATGTCGACATCCAGTTAGATCAGCACCATTAGTTGAAGATGCTGTCCTTTTTCCATTGTATGGTTTTGGCTTCTTTGTCAAAAATTAAGTGACCATAGGTGTATGGGTTCATTTCTGGGTCTTTAATTCGATTCCATTGATCCACTGGTCTGTTTCTATACCAGTACCTTGCTGTTTTTATTACTATTGCTCTGTAGTACAGCTTGAAATCTGGGATGGTGATGCCTCCAGACGGTTTTTGTTTTTGTTTTTGTTTTATTGTACAGGATTGGTTTAGCTATTCTGGTTTTTTGTTGTTGTTGTTGTTGTTGTTATTTCATATGAAGATGAGAATTACTTTTTCCAGGTCCATAAAGAATTGTGGTGGTATTTTGATATTAATTGCATTGACTCTGTATATTGCTTTTGGCAGGATGACCATTTTTATTATGTTGATCCTAACTATCCATGAGCATGGGAGATCTTTCCATCTTCTGATGTCCTCTTCAATTTCTTTCTTCGAGGACTTGAAGTTCTATCATACACGTCTTTCACTTATTTGGTTAGAGTTACTCCCAGGTATTTTATATTGTTTGTGGCTATTATGAAAGGTGTTGTTTCTCTAATTTCTTTCTCAGCCCATTTATTTTTTGTATGAAGGGCTTCTGATTTTTTTAAATTAATTTTGTATCCAGCCTTGCTGAAGGTATTTATCAGTTCTCTAGTGGAATTTTTGAGATTGCTAATGTATACTATCATATCGTCTGCAAATAGGGATAATCTGAATTCTTCGTATCTAATTTGTATCCCCTTGATCTCCTTCAGTTGTCTTATTGCTCTAGCAAGAACTTCAAGTAATATGTGGAAGAGATATGGCAAAAGTGGGCATCTTTGCCTTGTCCCAGAGTTTAGAGGAAATGCTTTGAGTTTCTCTCCATTTAATTTGATGCTGGTTACTGGCTTGCTGTATATCGCCTTTATTATTTCTAGGTATGGTCCTTGTATGCCCATTCTCTCCAGGACTTTTAGCATGAAGGGTTGTTGGATTTTTCTCAAGTGCTTTTTCAGCATCTTGCTAGATGATCATGTGTTTTTTTCTTTTAGCTTGTTTATATGGTGAATTATGTTGATGGATTTTCATATGTTGAACCATCCCTGCATTCCTGGGATGAAGCCTACCTGATCATGGTGTATGATACTTTTGATGTGTTCTTGGATTCGGTTTGCTAGTATTTTATTAAGTATTTTTGCATCTATGTTCATGAGGGAGATTGGTCTGAAGTTCTCTTTCTTTTTTGGGTCTTTGTGTGGTTTAGGAACCAGGGTGACTGTGGCCTCATAGAATGAGTTTGGCAGTGTTCCTTCTGATTCTATTTTGTGGAAGAGTTTGAAGAGTATTGGTATTAGCTCTTCTTTTAAGGTCTGGTAGAATTCTGTGCTGAAACCATCTGCCCCTGAGCTTTTTTTGGTTGGGAGATTTTTAATGACTATTTCTATTTCCTTAGGGGTTATAGGGCTGTTTAATCTGTTAAACTGATCTTGATTTAACTTTGGTAGATGGAATCTATCAAGGAAATTGTCCTTTTCACTTAGGTTTTCAAATTTGGTGGAGTACAGATTTTTAAAGTAGGAACTAAAGATTCTCTGGATTTCCTCAATGTCTGTTGTTATTTGTTCCTTTTCATTTCTGATATTGATGATTTGGGTTTTTTCCTTCTGCTTTTTAGTTAATTTGGCTAAGGATTTGTCTGTTTTGTTGATTTGTTCAAAGAACCAACTCTTGGTTTCATTGATTCTTTGTATTGTTCTTTTTGTTTCTACGTTGTTAATTTCAGCCCAAAGTTTGATAATTTCCTGCCTTCTGCTCCTCTTGGGAGTGTTTGCGTCTTTTTTTTTTTTTCCAATTCACCCAGTTTAGCTGTTAATTTGCTAATATGAGCTGTGACAATTTTCTTTTTGAAGGCACTTAGTGCTATGAACTTTCCTTGTAGCACAGCTTTCATTGTATCCCATAGGTTTGGGTATGTTGTGCCTTCATTCCGTTGGAGTTTAAAAAGTCTTTGATTTCCTTCTTTATTTCTTCCCTGACCCAGTGGTAATTCATTAGAGAGTTGTTCAGTTTCCATGAATGTGTAGGCTTTCTATTATTTCTGTTGTTGTTGAAGTCCAGCTTTATTCAATGGTGATCTGATAAGATGCAAGGGCTATTTCAATTTTCTTTTATCTGTTTAGCTTTGCTTTGTGTTCATCTATATGGTCAATTTTGGAGGAGGTTCCATGTGGTGCTGAGAAGAAGGTGTATCCTTTCATGTTTGGGTGAAACATTCTGTAGATATTTGTTAGGTCCATTTGGTTCATGACTACTGTTAGGCTCATTATCTCTGTTTGGTTTCTGTCTCAATGACCTGTCCATTGTTGTGAGTGAGGTGTTGAAGTCTCCCACTACTAATGTGTGGGGATCAATGTGAGTTTTAAGCTTTAGAAGAGTTTCTTTTACAAATGTGGATCCCCTTGTATTTGGGGCATAAATATTCAGTATTGAGATGTTATTTTGATGAATTTTTCCTTTAACGAGTATGTAGTGTCCTTCCTTATCTTTTTTGATTAACTTCAGTTGAAAGTATTTTATTTGATATTAGGATGGCTACTCCAGCTTGCTTCCTGGACCCATTTGCTTGGAAAACTTTTTCCCAGCCCTTTACTCTGAGGTACCATCTATCTTTGTTAGTGAGATGTGTTTCTTGTATGCAGCAAAATATTGGGTCTTGTTTACGGATCCATTCTGTAAGTCTGTGTCTTTTTACTGGGGAGTTGAGTCCATTGATGTTGATGGATATTAATAACCAATGGTTGTTATTTCCTGTTATTTTGATATAGGTGGTGGTTGTGTGTTTCTTTTGGTTTAGCTACAGTGGATTTTTTTGCTTCCTCTGTTTTCTTGGGTGTAGTTATCTTCACTGGGTTGGAATTTTCCTTCTAGGATCTTCTGTAGGGCTGGGTTTGTGGGTAGATATTGTTTAAATTTCATTTTGTCATGGAATATCTTGTTTTCTCCATCTATGTTGATTGAGAGTTTTGCTGGCTATAGCAGTCTGGCACCTATAGTTCTCTTAGGGCTTGTAGGATGTCTGCCCAGGCTCTTCTGGCTTTTAAAGTTCTGAGGATAAGCCAGGTGTAATTCTGATGGGTCTGCTATTATACGTTACTTGACCTTTTTCTCATACTGCTTTTAATGTTCTTTCTTTGTTCTGTACATTTGGAGTTTCAATTATTATGTGGCAAGAGGAATTTCTTTTCTGGTCTATTCTGTTTGGTATTCTGTATGCCTGTTGGAACTTTACCAGCATCTCTTTCTTTAGGTTTGGGAAGTTTTCTTCTATGATTTTATTGAAGGTGTTTCCTGGACCTTGAAGTCTGGAGTCTTCTCCTTCTTCTATGACAAAAATTCTTAGGTTCCATCTTTTCATTGAGTCCTTGATTTCTTGGATGTTGTGGGTGAAAACTTTTTTAGATTTCTCATTTTCTTTGGTTGTTGTACTGATTTCTTCAATCGAATCTTCCACACCTGAGACTCTGTCTTCCATCTCTTGTATCCTATTTTTGATACTAATGTCTGTAGTTCCTGTTCTCTTCCCTTGATTTTCCACCTCTAGGATTACCTCTGTTTGTTCCTGGTGCCTTCTGGGCTTGGTGTCAAGAAGGGTGCTTTGGTGTAAAGGCCGTCAGTAGCTCTTCACAGGCTGGATGGGGCCTTGTGTGGAGATTGGTTCTCAGTGCATCTCCCAGAGCTCATCCCTTCCTGTTGTGTCCCAAATGGGAACTCAGGTCAGAGGTTGTGGTGAGATGTGTTATTCCTGCCTGCAAGTTCCTGAGATCCAACTGGTCTTCATAGCAATGATGGTACAGATTGGCAGGCCACAGACTGTTGGCTGGAGCTGGACCTCCCATGAAGCTTATGTGTTGGGACCATGATAATGGTCCTCTCAAGCTGCTCTCAGGGGGTTCTCACGTTCAATGTGCGTCTTATAGCCAGAAGCACTGTGATCTGGTACAGCCCACGTCACCCAGGCAATGAGCAATGGTCCAGAATTGTTTCATTACTCCTGAGTCAGAACTCTCTGTGTTGTAGCCTGGATATTCAGCTGATGGGCAAGGCACATGCATTCAGGGAGATCTCATGTGGAATTCACACCCTGTCCACAGTGTTTGGATTCGGGGATGCTCAACTGCCTTTTCCCTGCCAGAATCACTGTGGTCCAGTGTACCTACCCTGCACTGATATGCTTGTGGCAGTTTCCCTGTAGTAAGAGTATCAAGACTGTGATTGATGTCCTTCCACACTCTTCTCTGGGTGGTGGTGGGGGGTCAGGGTCACCTGTGCCTCTCAGTTAGAAGTTCTTTGGGTTGGAGCAATCCATCTGCTCGGGTCACACACAGTAGTTCAGAACTGCTTTACTGCTCCAGACCAAGATCTAGATGCAGTAAACTGAAGCAGTAGACTGAGAGCCCTCCCAAAGTAGGTGTGGGCAGTAAGTTCACAAAGCATCTCCAGTACTTGTACTGGGAGAGGGAGAAGGTGGAGGGTGCCTCTCTGTCAGAAGCTCTGTGTCAACCAACCCTCGGGTAGCACGCCCAAGTCCAGAACCATTTCACTGATCTGGGCAGAGATATAAATGTACTAGACTGAGGCTGTAGACAGAGTGCCCTGCTGAAGTGAACACAGGCAGAGAGTTCCAGTATGAAATTCACTCATTCAATCTAAGTCCATTTTCCCTGCCTGAATTGCAGAGCTCCAGAACAGCCTGCCTGGATAGGCAGGTGCTTCCACCAGACCCCCTGTAGCTACAGTGTCAGGGCTGTGGCTATGGTCCTCCCAATCAACTCTCAGAGGAGTCTTAGAGCCAGTCTGTACCTCTCAGTTTGAAACTCTGTGAACCAGTGCTATCCCTGCTTCTGAGCCCTGATGCACAGTGGGGGGCCCAGCTTAGCAGACAGGCAGAGGGGGTGGAGACAGGATATCCAATATGGAGATCATTCACTTAGTCCCTGCCTGTATCAGCAGTGCTCCAAAGCAGCCTGCCTGGAAGGGGCTTCCACCAGACCCCCTGTAATCAGGCTGGGGGAGGGAGGGCGGTGAGGGTCAGGGAGTTCCAATTTGTATTCTGTATCCTGCTCACAGTGTGCTTGGACTCATGGAAACTTGGCACCTGCAGGCTAGATCCCACTGTCAGTCAGATGCTGCCATACTGAATATCCCCTGGAAGAGTCCCTTAGCTTTACCATGTAGCAGCTCTGCTGGTATGCTCCTGGGTATCCAAAACTAGCCCTTGCACAGACGCTGTAGACTCAGGAGGTCCTTATTTCCAGTACCAAGTTCTTTGTTGTCCCTGGCTTTGCTGGGCATGCCCAGATAGGCTTGCGCCTCACAACTGCCTTTCAGCAAGAGTATATCTCTGCCTTTGTCCAATCTGTCTTCCTGGTGATCAAAATATGTCCAACTTGATTAACGCCATCTTGCCCCGCCCTTTAATATTGGTCTTTCAATCTCACTTAACCTAATCAAGACAATCCCTCACAAGCATGACCAGAGGCTAGCCTATTTGAAATAATCCCTCACAGGTGTGTCTGATTTGTCTCCTAGGTGATTTCAGAACCTGTTAGGTTGATGATTTTTAGGGGTAGAAAAAGTGTTTTTACTTGTTTTGTCTGTCTGGGTACCTATATCTCTCTCTCCTGGATTTTGAGTCCATGTTCTTTAGATGAAGCTGTGATGGGCTGGTGTTAAACATTCTAAATGTTTATTGGTCCTGTTTGCTGTGTGTTGCTTAATTGATTCTGATTGGTTAAATAAATACTGAGGCCTGGAGATTGAGCAAACACGGAGGCAGGCATGACTAAGGTGCGAGGGTTTTTTGAGAGACAGAGAGCATCTTAAGAAGAAGAAGGTTGCTGGAGAAGAAGCCAGGAGCAAACAAGGAGGACATGCCATGGGATTGATTAAAGAAGATCCTTCCACGTGGCCTGAAACATCAGCTTAGCATGGAGAATATTAGTCCAAAGGGCTGTATGTATATATGGGGTTATATTTGGGTAATAAAATTATGAGCTAGCTTAGATGAGCTAGGATTACAGAACTCAGGCCTAGGCTTATTAAAATCCACATGGTGTCTGTGTGTATTCATTTATAATGATGGGTTAAAGATAATATAAATACTAGTAAATAATCAGCCATTTTATTTTTTTCTACAAAGCTGACCTGTGATGTTAGAGCTGAACATGTGACTTAGATTTAACCAATCAGGATATCCCACTCCCATAATCACAATTATTGATTTAAGAAATTGATAAAATAGGTTAAATGAATTGGCTCTAGCAATTTGAGGAATTACTTTAAAAGTGGTGTTGCAAGTCTAAAGGGTTAAATTAGCAACTACTCATGGCTACCTTTACTAGCATATGAGAGCAAATAACTCAGAAGGGAAGCAATCAAGAAGAAAGCAGAAGATACAGATTGAAACATATTCATTTCAAGTTCCTGGATCCATTCTATGACTAATGCCTTCATGTAGGATTTTTTCCCAAAATTTTAATAAATTCCTATTTTTCATAAAAATTACTTTAACTTCTATTTTTCAGAACTGAGAACAACCTGCATTTATACAGCTCAATAAACATTCAACAGATTTTACATATGTTCAAGTAAATGCAGTGAGTGCTGGTGGGAGAAGTCAGAGGTTGTTTGTTAATATAACTCACTGTCTATCCACCCAAGTATGCACTCGTTGACATCTTTCTGCATCAGGTCCTATCACAGGCACAGAGTGAGAAAAGGTAAAAATTACATGTCATAGCCACAAAGACTCTTCTCACTTTCTAAACTACCCATGTATCTATTTGTCAATTATTATTCTTGATCTCCCCAATAGTTCTCAAAAATCTTCAACTTCCAACTGGTTATATCATATCTGTTCGATTTTGTCTTAGGAAGTTCTTTCTTGGGTCCCCTTTATCACCCTACCTGCATGTGGAATTGCTGCCTTTCGGATCTGTTTTTGGCATTCATCTCTGCTTGTCCTTCCTCAACTTTGGGATTGTTTCTCTTAAATTAGATTCTTATTTCCTGAATCACTTGCCCTCATCACTTCATTTTTTGAGACAGCGTCTCAATCGGTAGCTCAGGCTGGCATTGAACTCATGATTCTTCCACCTCAACCATCCAGAGTTGAAATTATAAGCACATACCACCATCTAGGCTCCTCCACTTTGCTCTAGGGGAGCCTATCTTAACAGCGGTACTCTGAAAGGGGATTACAAGAGGTCAACATTGTATGATTCTGCATTCCTGAAAATCAATTCATATGACTGGCTACTCTCATGACACATCTTAGAATTCTAAGTTGGTAATCATTTTCTGACATAATTTCAAAGAAATTGGTCTATTGTCATCTGTTGAGAAGCCCATTCTCTTGGGAAGTTTCTGAAATTTTCTCATTATTTATAGGTTATAACACTTTCATTATATGTTTTAGGATGAAACTACTTAATCTGGAGGTATATTTCTCTCTGTTCTGGAAACTTTTATTCACCATTTCATTTTTTCCTTTCACTAATACCCTTCCTTTAGTTTATATATGGCCTTTCTAAAACCAATGGCAGTCAGATGATATACTTTCTATACTGATCTTGAAATTTTCTAATCTCCTATGATCACTTCCTAGATCCTTCTTTGAAAAAGTGCTACTTCAAGGAAATTTCCTCTTCTTTATCTCTCGCTGCTTCTTTTGCATTTCAAATTTCATCTGACATATTTCTAGTTTCCACAGCTTTTTTCTTTCTCATTGTTCTCTGTTGCTATAGCATCTCCATTTAAAGCAATTCTTGTTTTGATGATACACTGTCTTTTCTCTTTGATGATGTTAGTCATAATTAGAACTTCTCTTCTGTTTCCTGTAATGTCTCTACCTTTCTCCGAATTCTTTTTATCTATTGTCTGGTTTTCTTTGTGTCTTTCAAGTTGGATGCTTTCTGCAAATGGCAATGCGTTTGTTCAACTAAAGTCCTTCACTGTTTAGGGCAAGCTCTGTCTATGTAAGTGAGAAAGTTTTGATGACGGCTTGTTGTTTATTTTGACTAAAGTGTTATCAGGTCAAGGCCAGCTTTGCATCAGAGGAACAATCAAATGTCAATATTTGTAGGTCTTTTCTCCAAACTGTTGAGGTTTTCTTCAAAATGGACTCTAGATTCCCAGTTAAATGCACAAATCTAGTTACATGTTTTCTGGGAATGAAAATTGAAAAAAAAATCAGCAAGCTTTTACTTCAGAACCTGTGCTGTGTGAGTTAGCCCCATTCTCTATTTCATTCAATGACCTCAAATCCATGAACTTTCTGTGCAATTGTTTCACAGAGTAATTTGAAACAGAAGGCCAAATCCTATTTCCAAAAGCATTAGGAAATAGTTGTCAGATCCATAAAGGGTGCATATTTCTGCATCATCAAAGCATTTCACAAGTAAAATCACATAAAAAGAAACTGTACCCTAGTTTGCATCAGTAATTTTAATATGTAAAAGGTTAAATGCATTAGCTCTCCGCTTTAAAATATAACTCCTGTTAGTATGTGGTCATGTCACGTCTTTCCACCACTGTCTCAATATTAGGAATAACAAATAAGTTTGGGTTTAGGAGGAGGTCTTGAGAACAGGGATAGGTAAAGATGAAAGAAGTGCAATCTTCCATGTTGGTTATTTGTTTATTGAAAACCTAATATGTTGCTTTCTTATCTTAACTAATCATTTCAACTAAGACTCTTGTTTGTACCAACTGAGTGTAGGATCCATGTGACAAAATATCTAATAGGATCAACTTAAGGAGGAGAGGTGTATTTCAGTCCACGGATTGATAGGACTGTAGTCCATAGCAGTGAGCAAGGCATGGCTCAGTCCATGGATTTATATGGCCATAGTACATAGGAGTGAGCAAGGCATGGTAGCATGAAAATAGGGGGAATGAATCTTCTCTGCCTACTTCTTCACATAATAGAAGAAGGGCAGAGCAAAGAAAATGGGCCAACACTAGGGGCAGGTACAACCTTCATTAACTTGACCTTAGTGACAACTTCTGCCTGATAATCCCCACCTCATACAATCTCCACAACATTCAAAATAGCTTCATATACTACAAACCAACCATTAAAAACATGGAGACTTCAGATTCAAACCATAACCAAGGGAGAGTGAATACCCAACCTTTGAATTCAGAACCTATGAGATGGTTGAAAGCATATATCTCCATATAACTTTAATACATGAAAGACTATGATTAAAATCTGTGAGGAATATTTCTTCAAGTGGTCTCTTAGCCATTAGAGATTCCTCCTTCATGAATTCTCAGTTTAGCTCTGTTCTGCATTTTTTGATTGGATTATTTGTTTTCTTGGTGTTTAATTTCTTGAGTTCTTTATAAATTATGGATATTAGCCCTCTGTCAGATATGGGGTTGGTAAACATCCTTTTCCAGTCTGTAGGTTGTTGTTTTGTTCTAGTGACAGTGTCCTTTGCCTTACAGAGCATTTCAGTTTCATGAGGTCCCATTTATTGATTATTGGTCTTAGAGCCTGAGCTATTGGTGTTCTGTTCAGGAAGTTGTCACCTGTGCCAATGAGTTCAAGGCTCTTCTCTACTTTCTCTTCTATTAGATTTAGTGTCTCACTACCAGGCCTAGCTCCAGTCAGTCACACACGGACTGGAAGAACTTTTCTGGTAAGTCCCTGAAAACCAAACTTACCTGCACCATCTCCACACTTCAGGCCTAGTTAACAATTCACAATTTCTGTACCCACCTCACCTGAGGCAGGCCAGAATCTCACATCACACACATAGCCAACAAAAGAAGTTCACATTTCTAGTTCACACTGAAAAATCACCAGCAATATGAAAGACCAAGATAATACATTCTCTCACAAATCCATTAGTCTTAAAGAAATGTTCTCTAAAGCTAATTACTTAGCTGAACCCTAGAATACAGAATGTTATAATTTGAACCAAATTATAAATTTCATCAAAGATTTCAAGGCATTTCAAGAAGGCAGGGACAAACATCTCAATGAACTAAAAGTGGATCGTTAGCAATAAATGCCTCAGTGATGTCCATGCAAATACAAATATACAAATGAATGCTATGAAGACAATACAGGTTTTGAAAACTTAATTCAGTAAAGATACAGAAATATTGAACAGCAGGTATTTATGCATGCACATGCACACACCTGGGTACAGCAATAAAAATTAAAGAAGAGTTTATGAATTTGAGAAGGAGTAGGGGGGCACAGGAGGAGCTGGAAGGAGGAACAGAATGGGTGGAAATTATGTAATTAGAATACTCACATATTTAATTCTCAAAAAATAAGTCAAAAAAGTTAAGATTAGGAATAAGGAAATTGAACTCTGGAATAGGTATCTTACTTGCAAGCTTTGGAACCTATATAAATTGCTTATTCTCTCAGGATCACAGTTTCCCTATCTATAAAAAACTAGGACTTGACCCACATAATCTGTATTTCTTCTAAACTAATAGTTTAGGTGCCAGAGATAACACTTTTGTTTGACTTTGATACCAAGTCATACAATTCAATGAAATTGGATCAAATTGCCATTATTGAGCCTCTAATACGTTGAGATTTTATTAAAAGACTGAAAATGAAAGTGGTAATAATGCATTAGTCCATGGAGTGATTTCTAATGGACACAAAAACGTAGTGATATTTCAGGTCCTATTATCATGCCTGCATGCAAGAGAGAGAAGATGGCAACTGATATTAAATTCAAGTACCAATCTCAGAGGTATATAATTTTACTTTTTAAAGACTGGAAATATAGCACAGCGTTGGTGGTATAGTGGTGAGCATAGCTGCCTTCCAAAGACTGGAAATATGTTCACCCAATTTCAGTATTGGTTATACTGGCAGTTTATCATCTAAGACTACCAGTAAGGTAAAAATGATACCTAACTACATGATATTTATTAGGAAAATGATAACAGGACATAGCAGTAATGCTTGTAAAATACTCAACTCTTGGACTTATTTTAGAGAACAAAGAATGAAATTCTTGAGAAACCACCCTGAGATGACAGAATTGGAGTAGCTATTTAGCCTGTTATGAACAATCAAGATATTCTTAGGATAGGAAAGAGGTAAATATTACAATCCAAGAAACATATTTCATCATTATTATATATGTTTCCTGAATGATTCTCTTTTGAAATTTTATCGTTGTTCCTACAAAATGTACAAAACGCTCTGGGAATGCATTAAGAAGACAAAACAATCTATGTATCTTTACAATTTAACTGCAGTATTGATAACAAATGTATTAGATGTACAAATCTGATTTGATACTGTCCACAGTCTATGCTCTTATAAGACAAAAGGAGACTATGAAATCTTTTGTTTGCAAATACAGATGCCTGATCTTTAAAATGATACATGTAGTGATCAGAAATTTTATGGACAAGGGTTAAGGTCCAGGTCCTAAATACCTGGTTAGTCAAATTTCTCTGGTTATTCCTTTTTTAATTATGTATTATTGATAGAGTATATTGTGCTACATGAGTACAAGTATAAAATGTGGAATGATACAATCAGGATGTCTCTGATTTTTTTCAAATCTCCAATCAGTGCAATTTAGTTCAGAGCTAAAGGAAATGAAGTGTGATTGTTTAAAAGCAGATACTCAAAATAAGGCTGATCAGCATTATAATGCTTTTTTATGATTAGTGAAGGTATCTGTTATGCTTTATAATTACAAATATGCAATGCACACAAGTGTTTCAATTTCATTAAGTTGTAAAATGTATTTTTGTGCTACATATTAATAAATTTATAACTAAGTAGGTATTTTACAGTCCTACTAGTATGTTAGATTGCTTTTGTAACAAAGTAAAAGAATAGCTTTGTAGGCAATATGACTTCACTTTAGGTGAGTATTTAAAAAATATGACTTTAGCGACACTCTTCTGTAACTTTTTATTTTTCTACTGCAGAAATATATTGCAAACTACTCAGTTTCATCTACATTATATCATGATTTCCTAAAATTGCACCTTAAATTTGATCACTAAATGGTCAAATAAATATATTAGTAGTTTGTCATGCAGTTTAGCATTGTATAAGAAGTCTATTCTGTAAAGTGTTGGTGGGTAACAGTGAAATTGGGTGGATATTCATGGTAGTTTGGTTAGAGGAAAGACACCGTTATATGGTTTGTAAGTATCCTTCCCCTCACATTTTGGGTTTGTCTATTGAATTTGCTTTGATCAACAGAAGAGTAGCAAGCAAACATGAAAAACATTTGCATGTTACAACGTACCCACTTGTGCTTCACATGCAGACTCTACATAAGTAAGCTCTCACATTAGCAATCCCAGACAAGATTGGCAGAGTCTCACCAGATCAGCAAAGCAGCCCATCTGACCTGAAATTTAAGCATAGTAAGAAATAATTGTGCTTTTAAGTCACTATTAAAGATTGACTTGTTCCATAACAACAAATGACTGTACAGTGGGTACAGGTAGCACAAGGGACAAGACTGTCATTTCACAGAATATTAACATCTTCATCTCATATATTCGTTGTTATTTTAAAGTTTGTTGCAGCTGAGTTTTTGTGTAGGAGATAATATTGGATATGACCCTTTTCTCTTGCTGTCTTTATAGATATTCTAAATATTCAGCAAATAGATAACAATTAAGGAACAAGCGAACATCAGGAACAACACTAGAAGCTTAGAGTGAAATGGCTTGACTGTTCTATGTTTATAGGGGTGATTATAGTGTACTGACATTCATACTATGAAATATTCTTTGCTATTGTCAGAGAAACTGATTCCCAAAGTTATTTCCACTTATATATGTCATTATATCTAGTCATGGTTTTCCCCTTTTCTCAGGAAGTCTAGAGCTTTGTTTCATTCCTCTTTGTATTTAATCGTTGTTTGGGAGCAACATTCAATTCCCCCTTTTCGTGTGACTTACACACCTTCCTATTGTGTGGCATAATATATTACCCATATTGAGACAGGCTTGGCCATGTTACTTGTTTTAGCCATTGAGACCTAAATGTGACTCAGGTTGAGACTTTTAAAATGATTATGAATAAGGGCTAGGTCTCATACTACTGTTTGGAACCCTGTGATAGCCACGATGCGAACAAGTCAGGAGTAGCCCCTTGAAGAGCAGCGGGAGTATTGTTTTCTGTGATCCTGGAAGACAGCTGTCTCTCAGAAATGGAACTGTCTAGCTGTCTAGCATCTGCCCACAAAGCCCCCGCCAAAGCATATAAAGGTCCAGCCATGTCTGGCACAGATTTTTATTTCATAGAATCATTAAAGGTGTTTAAAGTTTTTTACATTTTATTTATTGTATGTGCATGCAAATGCATGTGCAGATGTACATGCTTGGATGTATGGAGGGATTTCAGAGGAAAACTTGCAGGAGGCCCTACTGAGCCATGTCACTATTCCACAGTTGATATCCTAAGCTATTAGATTTTGGGTGGTCTGACTCTCAAACTTATTTACCCTATCAGTCCTTTCAACAGAGGGTGGACCACATGCCTCCATTGGAAAGTTCCTATGCTCTGAAACTTCTAAAAGCTGGGTCATGCCTTTGTGTCCCCTCTCGTGTCATGGTGGCTGATGAGCCTTTAGATGAAGGAGTTTCATCACACTCCTTTCATCTTCCCACTCTAAACTATGGAAAAAAAAAAACTCAGTGAAAAGTAAAGTTTTGTATGAAATCACTGCTATTTTTTTGTTTTTTAATAATTTATTTTTTATTTCTTCAAGTTACATCTCAATCACAATCCCTTCCCTACTCCCCCCTCCAGTCCCACCCTTCCACCCTCCTCCCCTCAACCCCCATCCTCTTCCCTTCTTCTTTTTTTTTTTTTAGTTTAAGGTATTTCTTTTTCCCCCCAACGCTCTCCCTTTCAGTCCAAAAAATGGTTCTTTTTCTTATAACTATAAATACAATACAAAACAACAGAAATAAATATGCCACAATTATAAGAGTTATATGGCTTAGCATACATTCCCAATGTCCAGTCCATATGTATTTGGCACCTGCCTTTAACATTCTACTATCTAACCATCTCCATGAGTTTAAAGTTCTATATCAAACTCAACTTTCATACTAACTTGCCTCATAATTTTAAAAATATCTTCTTAGATCCAGTACGCCCTCTTGATTCCTAAACAACTCAAAATTTAACTATGAGACTCTAGCTATCTATTCTTCAACCACCTCAGAGACCTGAGAGGGATAAATATATCTGATTATATAGGAAGTGCAGGGCCTGCAGCTTCCAAAACTAAGAAATGACATACCAGTGGCTGCCTGGACAGTTCCCATTTTCTCTCCATACATTACAGCATCAATCTTCAGTCATTTGGCCCCGTTTCTCTGACAGACATTGATTGTAGAGCAGGAATTATGAAGGACTTACCTACCCTGTCTTGGTAGAGCTAGGCTGTCGACTTACCTACTTCCAAGTATTGTCCTTTTTGGACAGCAGTCTGTCTACAGTTGAAGCAAGGGGTTTTTCTTGTCAAGAGAAAGGCTTACCACCAATTCAGTCATCTCCCACTGGAGATTCTTCGATGCTCATCTTCTACTTGGAGTAGAATAGGGGGTGCTGTCAGGAGTTGACATGTCTCGATATCAAAAAATCTTAAGTTAAGAAAACATCTTTGAATGCCATATTCTGCAGATCTCTTGAGGTTTTTGAAGAGGCCCTATCTATCTCTTATATTTAGATAAGCAAATATTGCTTGTCTCTTAGCAACTTGATTTCTGAGTAGCTTAGAAAATAACTGTGATAGACTGTCATAGTAACTAACAAAATGACACGTTTTCATGACTATTAGTTTCCATTTCTTAATTATCCTAAACAGTTTATGTCAGTCGGTAGTGAGAGGCCAAAACTTGACATTTCATTTTTAAGTATTACTACGAACAATACCTTTAAGAAGCGTTACCCTCAATTTTGTATCAATATACAAAGATCAATACCAATGTGGCCAAATATAATCTTAATTTTGTATCAATATACAAAGATCAATACCGATGTAGCCCAATACAATCTTAATTTTACATCAATATACAAGGGTCAATACCATTGTGGCCAAATATAATCTTAATTTTGTATCAGTGTACAAAGATCAATACCGATGTAGCCCTATACAATCTTAATTTTGCATTAATATACAATGATCAATGCCAATTTAGCCAAATATAATATTAATTTTGTATCAGTATTCAAAGGTATAAGGCCATATTCAATAATCTGTCCTTTTTTCTTGATCTTTCCTATACTATGTCTATGTCCCATTTTTCTCAAGTCTGTTCACTCCTACTAGGAGAGAAAGAAGGATACAGAAAGAAAAAGAGAGAAGTCCCTGGGTCTAACCTCCAAAACCCATTTAACAAG
>CAJQZJ010033410.1:503828-526291 GCA_907164525.1 Lophiomys imhausi | reverse complement strand
TTTTGGAGCTAAACAAACCTTTAGTGTATATATTTTGAGATCTCAAAGGACAATTTGAACTGCAGCCTGCCTTTTGTAAGTAGCTTTTAAACTTAAATCCTTCCAGATCCTATGTGCCTGTCTCTGCATTCTAAGTTTTGGGATCAAAGACATGTGGTTCCCAACTGATGGGATTAAAGATGTGCTCCTCCACCCCTGGATCAAAGTTTTTCTCTGTTTAGAGCTTGTTTTGTATTAGGCTGACCTTGAGCTCTGAGATCTGCCTGTTTCTGTCTCTAATCACTGCTATTTTTAATTTCTGTTACTGAAACACCACCTAGTCTATTCTGTTCTACACATAACCTTATTCTAGCCTCCCATAACCTTATTCTAGCCTCCCAAATGATAGGATTGCAAACACACATTACCACATATGGTTTCAAACTTCACATTCAAAAAATTCTGAAGAAGATGTAATGCTACATTTTTACTACTGAGGCAATGTTGAGCAATAAACTACTCTCTCATAGGAATAAAAAGAATGATAGATAAGAAAGTGCCACAAAATAGAGGGTATTATAGAACTGAGAATTTATAAGTTTCCAAAAATTAAAATGTATTTCTCTCCAGAGCAGAGGATAAATGTCTAGTAACACACTGTAAACTCTGGATGGCTCACCAGCTTTTAGCCCTCTGTAACTATACAGAAATAAATGTAGAATACTCTGATGCAAAAGCTGTTTTGTTTTGTTTTTTAAGTAATTTTAAGTATATACTTAATCAAAAGATTCCCCCCCCCCCAAGGAAATTTTCTCTAGCACAGCGCAGAATCCAACCATAAGAGTGCTAAATCCCATGCCAGGTGGGGGGTGGGGGGGGGAGGAACCAAAGTCTCAACGAGTCATCGTCCTCTGAGTTTACATTTTGAGGAATAAGTAAAATTTCCCTCCTGGAGTATTCAGCCAGTTATACCCGTTATTTATGGGTATAAAATTAAAAAATAAAAAAATAAAGCCCCATTCCACCTTTCCCGTATCTTTGCAACTATTCTCACTTTTTAACATCTCTTCACTACGAACACTGATGTCCCTGCACATCTTCCCCTGGCCTGGATGCACTGGAATGACTGGCGTCCCCTTTCCCTGAAAGTGTACGTAGATGACACTGATCCTAGGAAGTTTCCACCACTTAATAGAGCTGCCTGGCCAGCCGCTCGAGACACCGACAACTCTTAAGACTTCGAGGGTGCTCCCATAGCAGAACCTGAGGAAGCTAAATACAGGACAAGGTAAGGCCTGCCCTGCAGGCATTTGGGAGGAGGGAGTGAGTGGCTGAACCCACTACAAGCAAAGCTAACGAAGTCAAAGTCTGGGGCCAGGTTGCCAAGTGGAGAGCGAGAGAAGGATTCGAGAGAGCGCGCAAAACGCGAATGGACTACAAGGCCCAGAGGGCACAGCGTTGCGCCCTTGAGCTCCGCTTCGGGACCCGCACGCAATGGAGGCTGGGAAATGAAGTCTTCGGACTTCCCGATTCTTTCCCCCCTCCACCCGCGCGAGGGCCGAAGGGGGGCGTTGCTAGACCGCTGGTTCTGCACGCGGGTTCCAGACTGGCCTCGGGTTTTCTCGCTCCCGCTCAGGGTTTTCGTGGACGGCGGGAGCTGTATGGCTTGCCTGAGTAAACTCCGGGGGGGGGAGGAGGGGAAGGGAGGGTATCAGGAGGCGGGGTCAGCGGAAGCGGCAGGTTGCTTCCTTCTCTTCGCGCTCCCTCCCCTCCTCTCCCGGAGGGAGCGGTGGGAGGGGGGGAGGGTAGGGCAGAGGGAAGGTAGTGACACGTGTCAATCAACCCCCCTCCGGGGGGCGCGCGCTCCGGGGCTCGCGCCGAGGGCTCGCGCCCTTGCCTCGTGCCTGCGCCGCTCGTATGTAAATGAGGGCGCGTGACGCGGGACGCAGATGGACAAGGGAAGAGAGAGAATGGCCGCTGCCGCCGCTGCTGCCGCCGCCGCCGCTGCCGCCGCCGCTCAGTGCCGGAGCCCTCGGTGCGCGGCGGAGAGGAGAGGATTCCGGCGGGAACTCGACTCTTGGCGCCACCGCCTCATGCACTGTGTAGGTAAGAGAGACACGGGCCGGGCCGGGCTCCGCGCTGCTGTGCGGCTGCCCTAGGAGTTTGGGGCTGAGGGGTGTAGTTGGAGCTCCGGTTCGGGTCAGTTCAATGGGGAGCGATGGGAGCGGCGGCGGCGCGGCAGCCCCGGCGGAGCCTTTTGTCTCGGGGCTCCCTGCCCGGCGCGGTCCGCGCCCCGCCGCCCGCCTGCCCGGCTCCGGGCTCCCGGGGAACTGTTAGTTCGGACCCACTCTCCGAGCTCCCCGCGGAAGCAACCCGCCCGCTCGCGCCGCCCCGAAACTCCGCGGCGTCCGTCGCCACCCGCAGGTCCCCCTGTCACGGCGGCTTTCCGCCGGGGCGGCGGGGACCCCGAGGTGGCGGGCCGGTCTGCGCCCCCGGCGGACGCTCACACACCCCCTTCTTGCCGCCGAGTCCTGGCCGGGTAGAAGCTGCCTAGTTCCTGGGACGCGGGGACCTGGGGCTGCGGGGCGCTCGCGGGGCGGGGGCCGGAGAGGGCCGAGGGGCGATGGGGGCGGCGCCCGAGGGGCGGGGGGCGGCTGCCTCTGCCCTCTCGCGCGCGGCCTCGGATCGGTGTGTACCCCTTTAAGAAGGAGCCGCTCGAGCGCTGACGGTTGGGATTTGAAGTTCTTCCTCCCTCTTTGGAAGTCTGGACGGATGGGGGGTGTTGCTATGGCGACGGCACCCTCCCCAGGCCCCCCCTTTTCCTTGAGGACGCCCCGACGACTCTGGTCCTCTTTCGCGGTCATGTGATGGGCGCGCATAACCCCCTCCACCTCTCATTCCCGTTCAAATGCAATTCAGTTTTCGGTATCCGTGGGATCTAACTGGTTTGGCTTCAAACTTCGGGCGCTCCGGGCTGTCATTCTGGGTAGCGGGAAGTACTGGGACTCCCTGCCTTGTTGAGGTCTCTGCTTTCTCCCCCTCCCGGGTGAGTCGGGTGCCCACAGCTGTCACCCGGCAGGTTGGTTTAGTGCGATAGAGGGGCTGGCGCGGGTTGAGGGGCTGCAGGAGTGTGTGCTTCCGCAGGGGTTCTAGGGTGGCATTTGAGGGGAAGACGTGGTTGTGGATGCTGATTGGTGTTCAGAGTGGATGGTAACGTCGGTTTTCTTTTCCGAAGAGTAGGTAGGTGTCAGCATTTGGAGTTGAGGAGTAGTAGGCTCAGTTCCTTGGGAAGACAACTCTCCTACCTTGTTTCATCTGTTCTTGCGCCACCTCGCGCCCTGTCCCCCTACCCCACCCTTCTCAGATTTGTTTAGTTAGCGCCTGACGGTCTGTCTTGTGTTCACTAATCATAGTAGATGAAACCAGAAGCAACTCCAGTAATGTGCCATACAGAATAGGCTGATATAGGAAAACAGAATTGGAAGGCTACTCTGATTTAGGAACACTTCGGCGATGTTTAAGCAGTTTACTGTTGTGTATCGCCTCTATAAAATGTATTTTGGTTTGATCTGTCCCAAAGTTATATGGAGGGAGGGTGGATCTGGAAAAAAAAAACAAACCCTAGTACTAAATGTGTCCGTCTGTGTACTTCATGAATGCAAAGTGGACCGGTTTTGACAGTTATTTATGTGAAGATCTGTTCCGTTGAAAAACCACCTAGAAATTGCCGAATTCATTCCCATGGAGTTCAACAGCATTGCAGTACCGGCTCACAGTATTACTGTGTTGTTTTAATAAGGCACGCAGTGATTTGAAGATGATCCTGGTCAAGTTTTGTTTTACATTATTTGACGATTTATTTTCCTCACGTTGTATGTTTGAGTACATTAGTATGACTTTGAATCACAAAAATACATGTATTTTTGATGGTCAAATTTTAATTAAGCGAAACATTGATTTAAATGGGAAACAGATTTTTGAAAAGCTACTGTGTAATCTGCATTATGCTTCTAATGTTGTTAACAGTTATATTGTACCATACATGAAAATAATGTGTCCTGAGCAACAGCCATAGTTGAGAAATTGTTTCACGAAGTCCCGGTTCTTTGTCAAGAAACCTACAGAGATCCATCTCGTATATTATTTTTGTCACTTATTTTTAAGTAACAAAACCCTTTTACAGCCTGTTGGTTTTAAACCAACCCTTTTGGTTTGGGGTATTGGTGTCATGTTAAATTGTGGTGTGAATAAGTGTTAAAAGTCATTATTTTAAGCTACCATTTGCCATGATGAGTACTTTGCAGGAAAACTTCCTGTTCCTTATATATTTGTGTGTGACTTATATACACTATGTAGATGTATAAATGTATGCACTTCTATATTGAACAGTCAGTACTCTTATTCCTTGACATACTTTTTATAAAATAATCTTTTGGCCTTTGAGAAAGAAAATTATTTAAGTCTTAGTTTTCAGTGAGAGTTGGAAATCACAAGCATCTTCAGGTAATACAGTTAATTGGTATTAATTCTCTAATGAAGTTTCTTGAAATCTCACTTCCTTGCTTAACTACTTAAATATGATTGATCTTTTTGTTGTGTGTATCGTCTGAAAAATTTGGGAAGAAAGTTATTTTCACTCTAAGTGAATATTGTGGTGGTTGAGAAGGGAAAATGTTTAATCCGCTTAGAAATATTTCCTTTATAATTGGAGAACTCATGTCTTTGCCTTCGTTTCATTTCTAGTTTTGTTTTAAATTGGAGTAGTGTCCTTCAAGTTTTGTCCCAGTTGATGGCTCTATTTATAATGGGCTTTTTATAAATCTTCCTATAGTAGAGTTTTGAGTATCCTCATATAACAGAAGCTTGAGTGCATATTGGATGTGGGACTATTATGGTAGTATTCAGAATTATACCAAACATTAATAGACACAATCTCATATTTTAGAGAGTATATAATTAGTATCTACTAACTAGAATGACACTGAGCTCTGAGTCCTTATGGAATAAATAATATAATTAGTATCTAATGACTCATAAAATTAAAACCAGTTAAATATAGCATAAAATGAATGTATTAATACAATTTAAAACATTTTTCAGACTTGAAAAGTAATTAAAATATTTGATCTGGGGACAGGCCAGTTTTTCTTTATTTTGGTATAATTAGCATCTTAAAATATTCACATAAGGAACTAATATGTACTCTTGCCTGTGTTAACCAGTTGTTTCATATTTTGTTGTATTTTCATTATTATTGTCTTAAATTCACACACATACACATACACACCAAGCAATTTGAGAGTAATTTGATGACATCTTTGCCCTGAAGTTATTTGATATTCTGAAAAGCAAGGACACTGTCTTTATATAGTATTATCTTATTTATAATTTTCAAATTTTTTTTCTATCCATCTCATGTCTGTTCTCTAGTTCAAGATCCATTCTAAGATAATGTAGTGAGTTTACTGATTATCTGTCTCTAGTTCTTTTTAATTGGGGATACTTATTCAGTTTTTCTTTGTATTTCTTGGCCTTGACATTTAAAAAAAAATACAGGGCATTATTCTGTAGGATGTCCCTCAATTGGGATTTGTTGTTTTCTCATGATTAGATTGTTTTGCGTTTAGCATGTTTAGTACCAATGCTAGTGAAGAAATGCTCTGTTCTTCCATATATATATGTTTACAATGTGGGTGTGCCTCAACCTTAAAATTTGGGTAAGATGAGATTTGCTCTATTTCTCGAAAATTGTTCGCCATTTTGTGATTAATATGCAGCTGTGGGAAAGTACTTTGAAGAACAAGGTATTGACATTTTCTCAGCAAAATTTCAGCCATAGTTTAACATGTGTCCTTAATCTGGGTTTGTCCCTTTTTTTTTTTTTTTGATTTTCGAGGTTTTCTCTATGTAGTCCTGGCGGTCCTGGAACTCAGAATGTAGACCAGGCTGGCCTCGAACTCAGAGATTCACCTACCTATGCCTCCCAAATGCTGGGATTAAAGATGTGTGCCACCGGCCCAGCCTTGCCCCTTCTCTGTAAAGATTGTTATTCATTCAGTTATACTTTGTGTATAGCTGAATTCTTACTCAAAGATAAAAAGCACTATCATTAATTTCACTATTTTGACTCTCAAATAGTGGCAGATTTGACTAAACTTAAAGCCTCCCCTCCGTGTGTGTGTGTGTGTGTGTGTGTGTGTGTGTGTGTGTGTGTGTGTGTCCTGTGATAAACAGGTTAGTTCTTTCACATTTATGTATTTTATTGTCCCAGGCTTGGTATTAGATACTTCATCAAAATGACCTCCAACCTTTTTAGAGGAAAAAATAAGTTTAGATACCAAAACTAAGCAGCAGGTTTTAGGTCTATTTTTATATTTGATTTTTCAAATACATAAGTATAATTTTTTTTTCTTAAGATCACAAAATAAAACAAGGGAAAGACTGTCTTAGAAACATTCTATAAAACACTAGTGACTATCCTGTATAAGATTGGTTCAGTAGTAATTGGAGCCAAATATGAAATGTTAAATCTTCCAGTTAAAGATTAAGTATAATCTACTGCATTAAAACACATTTTATTGCCAGGTGTGGTGGCACATGCCTTTAATCCCAGCACTTTGGAGGCAGAGGCAAGTGGATCTCTGTGAGTTCAAGGCCAGCCTTGTCTACAAAGTGAGTTGAGGACACAGAGAAGCCCTGTCTCCAAAAAAAAAAGTACTAAAAAAACACATTTTATTTAGTCTATTATCTTTTTATTAAAAATAATACCATTTTTGTACTAATACAGTAGAAGTTGTTATGGAGTTGGGTTACTGTTTCCTGCTTTAGAATTAGGTATTTTATGTTTGTAGTACATCTCAATTTGAAGACTATATTTAACTGCAATGGGTGGCAAGTGGACCTCATTTAGTTTTCTTGATTTTCATGGTACCACTTACTTCAAAAATCTCTTCATAATAAATGTGTAGTTTTGCCCAGATCTCTTCTCTGGTTCATATAAACAATCAGATTATAAGAAAATAAGTTCTGGCACTAGACTTCTGAGTTTGGAAGCTAGTGGCACCACTTACCAGTGGGTAAGGTTCTTTCTTACCTTTGAGTTGCTGCAGTGATTTGGAGAGAGCTGAGTTGCTAGAGAAGTTTATTGATTGAGCTAATACATGTCTTCTGTATAAAAAGTACCCAGTATTGTTGGTGATGACTTCTCCCTGGGTTCTTGAATGCTTGGGCTTTATAATTTTTGTCAGTAGACTCTGGTAGATATGGTGCTAGATAATTAAGATTTTTGAACATGCTGAAGTAAAAACAAGAGTTTAAATGTTCTGTATTTTCCCGTTCTCTGTAACTATAGTATTTTTAAATCATGTAACTTATTTAGTACTGACTTTCTTTATGAAGAGAGCAAAATACATTTACCATTCTATATTCTAAGGAATCTTTGGTTACTGATATAAGAAATTAGTTTGTAGCTCATTAAAAACTTATTACCAATGGTGGTACACACATTACCTTTAATGCCAGCATTTGGGAAACAGGGCAGATGAACTCTGTTTTCAAGGCCAACCCTTGTGTTCATAGCAAATTTCAGGCCAGCCAGGACTGCATAGCAATAATCTGTGTCAAAAACAAGATAAATAATAATAATAAAATACTATCATATTAGATCATCTTGAGGTTTTTTTGTTAACATGAACTCTATTTTCATCTTCCTGTTAGTTTGAAACGTCCTTCTGGTCTCTTTTTGCCGCCTCTTCTGTTATCTTACCACAGAGTTCTCTCTTGTCACTGTTAGCATCTAAATCACAGAAGAGTAATTTACTTAGAAATCTGTATTAATGGATCACTGATCAGGTTTGGGCAGCTGTCAAAGAGTGCTGTACAACTTGTGTCAAGCACTAGCAAATATGTCCATTTATTTTAAGTGATGGCATTGTGATAACATCTAATCACATACATTATGCAGTTGGAACCTGTGGTGCTGATGAGTAATTGAAAAGGTTAAGACTGGCCTCCAGATTTTCTTTTAAAAACAAAACAAAATAGTTTGGATAATTTTGCAATTTGTTTTGCAAAATTTTTAGATAGTGCAGACAGGTCTTTTTTTTTTAAGGTCTATTTAGCTTGTGGTGGGAGTAGGTATGTGTCTGCCTGTGCATTTCTGTCTGTCTGTCTATGCTATATGTGTGCAAGTGCCCCCTGAGGCTACAGCAGGCTTTGGAATCCTGGAGTTACAGGAGATCATGAACTTCTTCTGGAAGAGCAGTAAGAGCTCTTAACCACTTAGTCATCTCTCATCCTGCAGAATCGTATTCCTTGGGCTGGCAGCAAGTGTGCCACATTCTCAGCTTAGCAGCCCACACGATTAGTTGCTGTTATCTGTCCACATACTCCTCTGACCTTCACTATTGGTCTTTATTTCTGCCAGCTCAGTCTTAGAAGGAGCAATAAAGATATGTAAGGATTTTTTTATTTGGTTTTGAGTTTGGTTTTTATGATATTGTTTTGGGGATTTTTTTTTGGTCATATAAGTATTTTTCTCTTAGTAAGTCTAGTTTCACAGTTAAAATATTCTACTTTGCATATATTTATAGTATTTTTGATAATATTCTTTTTTGTGTGTGATTTTTTTTTATGTTTATTTACTATTTCAGGTTACATCTCCATCACAGTGTCCTCTGTCAACCCCTCCCAGTCCCGCCCTCCCACCCTTACCCCCATCCCTTCCATCCCACTCCTCCAGAGTGTAGTGTCCCTACATATCAGTCCCCCACCCCAGTTCAGTAGTCATATGAGGGCTAGGAGCTTCCTCATACACTGGGGGCCTACAAGGCAGCACCACTAGGGCAAAGTGTCTCATTGACAGGTAAAAAAAGTCTATTTTCCTGTTCCCTTTGGTACATTGGCTATAGTATAGTTATCCTATACTATATGGCTAAAATCTGATTATAAGTGAATAGATGCCATGTTCATCCTTCTGAGTCTGGGTTAGCTCACTCAGGATGAGCTTCTCTAGTTCCAGTTGGCTGCAAATTGCATGATTTCGTTGTTTCTGATGGCTGAGTAGTATTCCATTGTGTAGATGTACCAAAGTTTTTTTTTTTTTTATCCATTCCTTGGTTGAGGGACATCTGGGTTGTTTCCAGTTTCTTTCTTTCTTTTTTTTTTTTTTAAGCCTTATCCACTTTATTTTATTTATTTTTTATTTCTTCAAGTTACATCTCAATCACAATCCCCTCCCTACTCCCCCCTCCAGTCCCACCCTTCCACCCTCCTCCCCCTCAATCCCCCCATCCTCTTCCCTTCTTTTTTTTTTTTTTTTTTTTAGTTTAAGGTATTACTTTTTCCCCCCCAACAGCTCCCCCTTTCAGTTCAACAAATGGTTCTTTCTCTTATAAAAATAAATACAATACAAAACAACAGAAATAAATAGGCCGCAATTATGAGAGTTATATGGCTTAGCATACATTCCCAATGTCCAGTCCATATGTATTTGGTACCTGACTTTAACATTCAACTATCTAACCATCTCCATGAGTTTAAAGTTCTATATCTAACTCAGCTTTCATACTAACTTACATCACAATTTTAAAAACATGTTCTTAGATCCAGAACACCCTCTTGATTCCTAAACAACTCAAAATTTAACTGTGAGACTCTAGCTATCTAGTGTTCAACCACATCAGAGACCTGAGAGGGATAAATATATATGATTATATAGGAAGTGCAGGGCCCGCAGCTTCCAAAACTAAGAAATTACATACCAGTAGCTGCCTGGACAGTTCCCATTTTCTCTCCATACATTGCAGCATCAATCTTCAGCCGTTTGGCCCCGTTTCTCTGACATTGATTGTAGAGCAGGAATTATGAAGGACTTGCCTACTCTGTCTTGGCAGAGCTAAGCTGTTGACTTACCTGCTTCCAAGTTTTGTCCTTTTTGGACAGCATTCTGTTTACAGTTGAAGCCAGGGTTTTTTTTTTTGTTTTTTTTTGTTTTTTTTTGCCAAGAGATAGGCTTGCCACTAATCAATCATTTCCCACTGGAGATTCTTCAATGCTCATCTTCTATTTGGAGTAGAATAGGGGGTGCTGTCAGGAGCTGACATGTCTCGATATCAAAAAATCTAAAGTTAAGAAAACTACTTTGGCCGGGCGGTGGTGGCGCACGCCTTTAATCCCAGCACTTGGGAGGCAGAGGCAGGCGGATCTTTGTGAGTTCGAGGCCAGCCTGGTCTACAAAGCAAGTCCAGGACAGCCAGAGATATTCAGAGAAACCCTGTCTCGAAAAACCAAAAAAAAAAAAAAAAGAAAAAAAAAGAAAACTACTTTGAATGCTATATTCTGCAGATCTCTTGAGGTTTTTGAAGACGCCCTATCTATCTCTTATATTAGGATAAGCAAATGTTGCTTGTCTCTTAGCAACTTGATTTCTGATTAGCTTAGAAAATAACTATAATAGACTGTCATAGTGCCTAGCAATTCTTTACTTTAGATATACAGATGGCCATTAGAACTAAGAATCTCTACTTTTTAATGGAATGAAGGTGATACATACTTAGCAGATACTATTCAAATTTTGAATTTTGTTTTCTATGACAAACAGCACACAGTAGGATGTTCCTAATATGCCAGGTGGTAGCTTGAACACAGCTTCCAGATAGCCACATATTCATTAGGATAAACAATTGACACTTTTGTAGTGTGCTTCTATCATAGTATTCAATAAGTTACATGAAATACTCCATCCTTTATTATTTAAAAAAGTTTTGAATTTTGATTTTCTCAACTGTGGGCAGTGAAATGTCTTGAGCATGTTTAAGGCTAAGCTATGAACCTGTAGTAAGTTAAGGAGTATTGTATATAGACTGGCATTCATAAAGCACAAAACATGTATGTGTGCAATACTGAGAACCCATATTATCTTATTACAGTACATATTTAGAATTAAATCTGCAATCAATTAATCCTTTGAAAAGTTTTTTTGTAACATACTCTAGATAAGAAATTGTGATGAGTCCAGTCCAACCTGCTGATACCACTAAAAATGTAATTAGCAAAATATGCTTGTTTGAAGAACAGTACATTGTTCTTAATTAAAGCTAAATAAAACTAAGTATTTTGTGTTTGCTAGAAAATAAAAGAGTAAAATGAATCATTTTTTTTCTTCCTGTATCTCCTTTCCTTTTGTAGTTGGCAATAACCATATCCTGCTTACATTTGCTCATTTTGGTTCTTTCTTTAATCTGCTGCCAAGTTATTACTTTCCTTGTAATAGTTCATGGATTCAGTTTTTCTGATAGTGAAAGCACTTGGGCAGATTCAGATAAGGTTCTGGTTTAATTCAGTATATGCATTACTGATTTTGTTTCTTTTTCATCAGGTAAAAGCCCTTAACCGTATTCAACTATTTAGTCATAGACTATCAGACTCTTCTATATTGGTTCTTTAGACCAATATTACCTCATATTCTTGGGTATCTTTGTAGCCATATCTCCTACCTTGGATCCTCAGTCACCTTTAAAATTAAATTCAGCCCAGATTCTTTTATGAGTAACAACTTGAAATATTTCTCCATTAATTCAAATTGGCTTTTTCTCTAATGGATAAATGAAAGATGTGTGTATTGGAGGTAATTTTGTTCATTAGTCTTCATGTTTACCAAACTGTTGACAGACAAGTGACTAAGTCTTCATAAATGGTAGACGGGTCTAAATGGAACACTGTTCCTTCTTAGTATTTATCTTCATTGTTGTGAAGAGACACCATGACTAAGGCAACTCTTAAAAGGATGTTTAACTGGGTCTGGCATACAGTTTCAAAGGTTCAGTCCATTATCATCATGACCATGACGAGAAGCATCCAGCATCCAGGTGGACATGGTGCTGGAAAAGGAGCTGAGAGTTCTACATCTTGATCTGAAGGCAGCCAGAAAGAGACAGTCTTCCCAGAAGGAGGGTCTGAAATTCCACACTAGGTGGGGCTTGAGCTCTAGGAGACCTTAAAGCCCACCCCCATCATGACACACTTCCTCCAACAAGGCCACACTTCCTCCAACAAGGTCACACTACCTAAGAGTGCCACTTCCCATGGACCAAGAATTCAAGCAGATGAGTTTATGGGGGCCAAACCTATTCAGACCACTACAGTGCTTATCAATATAACTTTAGGCATAACTCATCTTTCACAGGGAAATTTGTGAAACCGAGATAGTACCATTCCCTCATGTGTTTACTATTTTTTGGCTTAATGAAAAGTTAAAATATTTATATAGTAGTATTTTGGAGCTAAAGATATCAGATAGGGAACTATATAAGCACAAAGATATTTAAATCAATGCAGATAAATGAGATTACCTAGGGACATAAGGGTAGACTATTGAAGAGTAAAGGATTCAGCACCACACCAAGGTATGTTAAAATTCCTTAGGTAGAGAAAGAACCTTACAGTCCTCTCTGTTATACTGAAAAGTAAGGCTTTTGGATAAGCAGTAAACGAGAACAGTTTAAGCAGTATCTGAGAGGAGAAAATAATTTTTCTCTCCAAAGGGACTGTTAGGTTTTGATGAGTATGAAACATGGAATGTGCAGTATTTTGGCCACATGAGGGTTCCAAGTGACCTTGATGAGTTTTAGTGTTGTGATGGAGATGACAAAGGTATTGTAACAGATTAGAAAGTAATTTAAATATGTTCAAATGGAGATAACATACTCATCTTAAATGAGATACATTTGAAGGACTGGTGAGATGGCTCAGTGGGTAAAAGCACCTGATTCGTGAGCCTGATGACCAGAGTTCCATCCCCAGTGACATCTATGATCCCTTTTTTTTCTTTATCTGTTTGTGAAGAGGTATGTGTATTTTTTTTTTTTTTTTGGTTTTTCGAGACAGGGTTTCTCTGAATATCTCTGGCTGTCCTGGACTCACTTTGTAGACCAGGCTGGCCTCAAACTCACAAAGATCCGCCTGCCTCTGCCTCCCAAGTGCTGGGATTAAAGGCGTGCGCCACCACCGCCCGGCTGGTATGTGTATTTTTGTGCATATGCACATGCACATGAGAGTGTGCATGCATGTGTGTGGATATGCATGTAGAATCATGCATATGTTGAATGTCTTTCCCAGTTGCTCTCATTTTTTGAAAGAGGATCTAATAAATTTGGATCTTCCAATGCAGAAAAAAATTAAGTTACATTGGGTGCTGTTTGTAGAAATAATTAAAATTCTTTACTTGTATTTACATTATATTTAATTGGTTGGCAGTTGTTAATCCTTAACCCACCATTATAAATGAGTACACAGACACCTGATGGATATTTAACAAGCCTTGGCATGAGTTTAGCAATCTTGAGCCTTCTAAGCTAGCTCTTAATTCTATTTCCCAAATATGAACCCATATATACATACATCCCCTTTGTTGTCATTCCTCATACTATGCCAATGTTCCAAGCCGTGTGGAATGACATTCTTTTCTTCTAACCCATGGTGTGTGTTCTCCTTCCTGCTCCAGCTGCTTGTCTTGGGGGCTCCGTCTACCATGAACCTCTCAACTTCAGAAGCCCACACCTTAGTCCCACCTGCATCTGTCTTTGCCCAATCTCAGGCCTCAGCATTTATTCAACCAATCAGGGACAATGATTAGAAAACAAAGTAACAAACAGCAAGCAGGACCATTTAATTAACATTTAGAATGCATAACATCACCCCATCATTCCAAATATGGTTAGACCAGCCCCAGAGAATCCTCCTGTCTCTGCCTTCCCAGCCCTTTGATTACAGGTGTGCACACTGCTTCCAACCACCACTGCCCCACCTTGACATCACACTCAGGAATTCATGCTCATGTAGCAAGTACTTTACAGACTGAACCTTCTCCACAATTCTCCTATATATTGAATTTAATAAAGTTGAGAGCTAATAGCAACAGAATATTGAGAGTTATACATCAAGTAAAGAAATGGATGGACTTAGTTTGAATTATTGAATGAATGTAAACTCAAGAAATTTAAAGAAGTATTTTCTTAACCAAGTTAACTATTAAGATTTATGACATCATTCTGTTACACATTTTAAAGGCATGATTTTTTCCCCCAACTTACTCTTTTGTCAGTCAACCATCAAGTCTCTTGAGTCATATGTGCCAGTTGTTTGGGGTAAATTTCTGTTTTTTCCTTACTGAGTTCTGAATGTCCATTGACTTAAAAATCAGGAATCAAAATACTAACTTTAACTGTATGGTTATATTGAAGTAATCAGCGAAAAGTAATAAGGGAAAGCAGGGATTGGGACTCTTAACTATGAAGGAATATGTAGTTGTACTTTTTATCTATTTATTGGGTTCTTTTCCCTATGTCACTATACCACCCCTGTCCCTTCCAGCACCCCAACACTAGGTAGGAGAAAGGGGAAAGGGAATATTGATCTTGCTAGACTACTTCCTATGAATTAGGAGCATCAAGCTCCTTCGGACAAGTTTGATATTTATCATCAGGATATCTTCAACCAGCAATCCAGCAAACAACAAACAGCAATCAGCAACAGCAGCAGGAGCAGACAACACCCAGAAATAGCAGCAGCAGCAGCAGCAGCAGCAGCATGGGGAGCAGCCACCACTTCCACAAGCCTTCTCAGGGCTCTCTCATTTATACTTTCTTAAGAGTACCCGGAATTGGCTAGGTGTGGTGGTGCACGCCTTTAATCCCAGCATTTGGGAGGCAGAGACAGGTGGATCTCTGTGAGTTCGAGGCTAGCCTGGTCTACAAAGTGAGTCCAGTACAGCCAGGGCTATTACATAGAGAAACCCTGTCTCAAAAAGCCGTAAAATAATTAAAAAAAAAAAGTGTAAGAGTCCCCAGAATTCCAAATGTAAACTCTCTTAAGTTGACGAAATCATTCCCCTGCTAGAGCATGAGACAAATCATAATCAGCTGCTATGGGCAAAATGCAGCAGCCTCATAACCCACACCTGGGATTAAAACAAAAACACAGTCACATAACATTTCTATATTTTTAAAGAAACCAAAAACTCACTACAGGAATGGTTAGTAAATATTAGGCTTAGCCAAGTTAGAGCAGTAGTCGGGTGGGCAGGCTTAAGTGCAGCTTTCCCCATCTAGTCAGCAACAGGTATACTAGAGAAGCACAGTGTAACATGAGCATACTACAAGTATGTTCTGCCTGGATAGTTTCTCCCAAGGACCATCTGGGGTCTGCTGGAACTAGTCACCTCTGCTGTTGTAATGCAAAAGCAATACCAAAAGGAATAAACATGGCTGTGTCTCAATAAAAACTTATTTTTATAAACAAGTAAATTTTGGCTTTTAGGCTATAGTTTGCTGATCCTAGAATTTCAAACATTCAATATAAACCGATCTAGGGAACAGGCTGAGAGGAATAGTATGAGCAAACACACAAATGGCATATCCTGAAAATACTTAGCATGCAATCACTGAGTGTAGGATGGGTGTGAAGCAGGAATGCAAGTATAAATTATGAGATTCAACCAGGAAGAAATATGAACCTTTGAAAATTTTTGTTAATAAGTATGATCAGATAAGTCAGTTACTTTTCATTTTGAACATCCATTGTTGGTAAGTTTCAGGGTTTTTTTATTTTTGTTTGCTTTTTTGCTTATAATAGTTTTTGAGAAACTCAGTTGAAACAGCTAAAGTCAAACCTGGGAAAATGAGCAATCCACATACACTGGAGACAATCCTGCTGAGTGCAGGTGCCTACAGAAGCCAGAAAAGAAAGTCACTTCCTAGAGCTGGAGTTACTGGTGGTTGTAAGCTACCTGATGTGGGTGCTATGAACTGGACTTAGGTCTTATGAAGCCCGTATATGCTTTTAACTACTAAGCCAACTCTCCAGCTCCTTTAGTTAAATAGTAGAAGCAAGTTAACTTGACCCTCCAATATGGATTCCATATTGATGGATTCAAATGTAGTATTTGGAGAAAATTGCACCTTCTTTGTTTTTTTCCCTAAATAATAAACTGGGTCATGAAAGCAGCTGTCAAAGGATACTGAAAGACAGCTATACTTTGAAAAGTAAATTACTGTTTCATTAGCTTACATTAGAGGTACTTATATAGCTTAGTCGCTGGTGATTATGTTTTGAAAAATGTCATCATTTTCTACTTTCTCTTTTTCTGAATATTCAGAAATAGAACTATCACATAAGACCAAACAACAGAAAGTTCCACACTGGGTGAGGTATATTAACAAAGCTATGTAAGTTATAAATAGAATGTCAGAATCTGCTGTGGTGAACAGTTAGCCACCTGAGTCGATACATTTCTGTATTATCAAGCATGCTGTTGTAGTATGTTAGAGCCTAGGTACAAGTATGGTACCTTTGGAAGAAGGTGGCCTGGGATAGCAGAGGGTCTTTTGGTCTCAGAAAGAGCATTCAAACCTCAGCAAGGTAAGCAGAGGAGGAGGACTTGGAGTTGGAGTTAGCCTTCTCTGTGTGACCTTAGGACCCGAGTAAGTAGCAGGAGAGTAAGAGGACATCTTTGTTAGAAGTACAGCTTGCTCTTCTACATGTTGAGGCTCAGGTAGGGTGAGGAAGAGTTCATGCAAGGGAAATAATCTTAGTGCAGTGTTGTAGCTGTGTCATTCTAAGAGTGGTGATCATATAAATTATGTCTTTAAGTACAAGGTATTAGAGTTGGAGCATAAGAGGTAAGCAGGCATTTTAGTGCAGATATTATATGGACTGACAGGCAAGAGCAGGTATGGAAGCTATGCTCGTAAAAAGGATGCCAGACCTGAGGAGTAAGAGCTTCAACAGATGAGGAGACACTTGGGGAAGAAGAGGTAAGAACAGTAGTACCAAGACGGGTGAGAAGATGTCTGTGCTAGGAAAGAGTCATGAGATGTTGATTAGTAAAAGGAGGCTAATTGAATAAATAAATATTAAAGATAATGGGAACCAGGCTTTTGTTGTTGTATGAGAATGGAGGGTTAAATGTGGAAATAAATTACTGGAATGCTATCTGTAACACTGGGTTGGAAATGTGGTATGTTGTGAGCTCATTATATATGGATAAGACATACAAAGTGTTGTGTGTTTATAAATTCACACAAGCATACACTTTAATACTAGTCACTGATAAGAGACCTGGAAGCATCAACAGGAAGAACATTGAACAAATTTTGTCATTGTCAATGTGGTGTGTTGTTTTTGCATCGGTGGGGCTTGATTCATAATTTCCTAGTTTTGTTGGTGGTTTTCATAATTATTACTTTTCTAAAGGTTTTTCAAGACAGGATTTCTCTATGTAACGGCCCTGACTGTCCTGGAACTCTGTAGATCATGCTGGCCTTGAACTCACTGAGATCCGCCTGCCTCTGCCTCCTGAGTGCTGGGATTAAAGACATGCAGCACCACACCCAGCCTATAATGATTTTTATAAAGAAAAATGAAGAGTTTATATTTTTGTACAAAGTTTATTATGGAAAGCATTTTAATGTTACAATAAGAGAAGTTTTATTGATCTCATCATATAACGTTGTAAAATATAAACATTTTATAATCTTCATTAACAAATTTTGAAACTTTTAAAAGCTGTCTGTTTCCCTTCCTAATAAAACTAAGTATTTTTAAAAAGGTATTACAGTAATAGACGTTGTAAAATACAGAATTCCACTCTGAAAACAGTCTTGAAAGTATCTTCCTATATGCCAACATCTACACACACACACTGAAAAAAACAGCTTTAAAATTAGCTTTCAAAAGCTTTTCACTTTTCTAGAATTATGCAATCCGTAAGTGAAAGTAAACTGACTTCATCATATTCAGTTATATGATGACATACAGCGTTCACAGGCAAAAATTATTCTAAAGAAATAGAAGCAATGATGTGTGCAAAGTTCTACACCCCTGTGAAACAATTCATACCAGTTTAGCAGACTGAACAAAATCAATTCAGGTTGCACCAACAAACCTCTCCTCTTTAGTGTCACCTGTGCAAGAATCTAATGAGTTTATATTTTAATTTAGTTTTGAGATTATAATTACATTCTCCCAACCCTTTCCTCCCAAACCCTCTGTGTTAGTTTGGGTGTTATTACTGTGAAGAAACACCATGACCAGAGCAACTCTTAATAAAGGCAAACATTTAATTGGGAATGGATTACAGTTTCAGAGGTTTAGTCCATTATCATCATGGCAGGAAGCATGGCAGCATGCAGGCAAACTTGGTGCTTGCAGAACTGAGTAGGAGACTGGATTCCACACTGGGTGGATCCTGAGCATAGGAGATCTCAAAACCTGTTCCCACAGTGACACATTTCTTCTAACAAGGTCACACCTACTCCCACACCTCCTAATAGTGCTACTTCCCATGGATTCAAACACATGAGTCTGTGGGTGCCAAACCTACGCAGACCACCACACCCTCTCATATACCCCTGCCCACTGTCATTCAGATTCATGACTTTTAAATGCATGATTATTAATTGCATGCATTTATGTATACACACACATATATATCTTTTCTAAAATTCCTAAGTATAGCCTGCTCAGTCCATATAGTATTACACACACACACACACTCCCTTTTCAGGGCTAACCAGTTGGTGTGCTCTTCCCTCTCAGTTGCTTAAGCTTCTTTGTGGAGAGTCATGGAATTTTTCCCATCCACTTTGGTATGTTCATTGGTGTTGTCCTTGCTGAGTTTAAGTTTGGGCGCTCATGTTGGTTAGATTTCATGGGTCTGGCTTCTCATAATATTAGGAGACAGAATCTCTCAACAAAATCCCTGATCCTCTGGCTCTTACTATGTCTTCTGCAGTGTTCCTTGAGCCTTAAGTGTGGAGTGTTTTGTAGATGTAACCTTTGTGAAGGTGCACAATCCTGCATTTTTATTGGTTCTGGTCTTTGTTGCGAAGAGAAGTTTACTTGCTGCGAGACGAAGATTACACTTATATATGATGATTTGAAAATAGAATATTGAAGAACTTAGAGAAGAATGGGACATCATATAGGCTAATAATTATTCTTAGTGGTTGGGAAAATAAAAGTTTATTTCATTACTAAAACATTTTCTATAGGGTTTTCACAAAATAACAAATACTTAACGGCAATGCTGAAATATGCTTGTGAACTAATTGAATGGCTGCTAATATTTATTGAATGTTTTACATGTGTTAGGCGTTATGCTAAGTTTCAATGTGTAATATCACCTTTAATTTTTCACACATGAAATAATGCAGTATTTATATTTGCACATGGGGAATTTGAGAGAGAGGCTATGTGACTTGGACAATAACTTCTCTCTAGTAAATGTGAGGTTGGAATTTACATCTCTGTAAAAGTCTTCACTTGTTCCTCTTTAACTTGTCGATAAAGTCTAAATTCTTAATTTGTCTTAAAAAGCCCAGCTTTAACTTGCCTTCCTTACACAGTACGTTACACTTTTCTCTTGTCTTTTTACAGAGCACTACACACAAACAGTTGCATTAGTAATACAGTGATAGTGATATAATGACTACAGCAGCTGACACTGTTGGCTACCCATTAATACTTATGTTGGGTAATATGTGTTTTGCAATGTTAGATCTTCTAATCTTCACAATCATCTTGAGTAGTTTCAGTATTATAATATTCGAGTGACATTGAACCCTTCTCAGATCCTTAAACACTGCCTCTGGACTTTGTTTTCTCAGTAGCTGTTGATTGCTACTTTTGCAAGCCTTTTAGAGATACACCTACATAAAGAAAAGCATGAGATCATAAATTTATTTCTCAGTGAAAAAAGTAAACATATGCTCTTACCTACCACCACCAATCAGAGCAACATCTAAGAGAACACTTACAAGTCTACTCATAGCCCCTCTCATTTGCAGCTTTTTTACCTCCCTCTCCAAATGTATATAGTATGCTGATCTTGTAACACAATAGATTAATTTTACCCATTTTGGGACACTTTGTTTAAATTGAAGTGTATAATATATATTCTTTTGTGTTAAAGTAAGACATCCAGGAATCATTTCCATAGTTCATTATCTTTCTTTTAAGGGATATTTGGCTTGCTTCCAACATATATTGTTAGAAATAAGGCTTTCATTGTAGTGGACAAGATTTCACTTTTTTGAGGATTCCTCTTATCCTCTCCAGGTTTGGGATTTGTACTCTTCTGTGCATATTGAAACTGTTTGTTCCTCTTTTATAAACACTCCTAGTGTTTAGTAATTGTGTATTGCTTATTTCATACCAGGTGTGTGAGTGAGTGTGTGTGTGTGTGTGTGTGTGTGTGTGTGTGTGTGTGTATGTGTGTATGCTATAATAGGTTTCCATATGACTTTTTTTTGATATGTCTTGAGTATTATACTTCCATCCTCTGTCTTGCCCTCCATCCCACTCTTTATCTCTCCCCTCCATTTCATTATTTCCCTTTATCTCTTTATACCAGTATTTCTAATCCCCTCCCTTGAAATACCATCTTAATGTCTCCTCCCTGATTTCCTAACCACTTCTTTTTCACTGTTGTCTATTCCACTTCCTGTTTGAATGGACTTTTCAAAAATAATCCTGACTCTGTGTTACTTGAGTTTAATGGCTCATTCTTGTTCTCAGGATAAAAAAAAAAAAAATATTTGGTAAAGTATGTCAGACCCTTCCTTATCTGTGTCTGTACAACTTAGACATATGTTCTGTATTGTCTTTCTTTCATATCACATTCATTGCTTCTTACCACATCTTTTCAATTTCTAAATATGACTATTTAAATTAATCAAAACTAAAAGATATAGGTTAGTTATAGCTGGATTCCTCAAAACCTATGTCCAGAATGTGTGGTATCATCAGCAATAGGGTTTTAACCTTCAGAATCTGGAATGGCAATAGTGTATATTGTGTTGGGAGTGTATTGAATTCCCTTGTCCAACAACTTGAATAGATATTTCCCATGCCTGGTACTGAAGTTTTTGTTAGATAATCTATGGCTACTTGCAGGACCATTATCATTACATGAGACATAACTCCATTCAAAATATAAATTTATATATTATATATTTTAAGCAAATATAAAATAATGTTACCCTGTTCTTTTCCAAGTGTCCTTTGTGTTACTTCCTTCTTCCTTACAACTTCTGTATTGCTCCCTCATGCCATTTCCTAGTTAGAGTCACTGCCCCCCACCACCACATTTATGCCATTTGTCCCTTTATAGCACCTCTGTCTGACTACTTCCATCCCTACAACTCCTCTCTCTAGTCTGGTCTCTTTTTACTTTCTTGGTTTCAGCTGTTTCTCCAGGGTATATACTCACACCTTAGAGATCCTGAGCTAGGATCCACAAATAGAGAACATGCAACATTTTCCATTTTATATATGGATTACCTCGCTCACTATACTGTGTACTAGTTTCATTCACCTGCAAGCTTCATGATTTCATTTTTATTTCCAGCTAAATAGTTTTCCATATTGCATCTATATAATTTCATTATCTGTTCTTAAGCTGAAGAACTTGAAAGTTGTTTCCATTCCCTGATTATTGTGAATAGAGCAGCAAAGAACATAGTTGAAAAAGCATCTAACCTCAGCTTCTAATGTATTTAAGAAAAGTGGGTCTTTTGCAGATTAGATAACTTACCCTTTTCTTCCTCTGATAGGAATCACATTCTGAACAGCTTTTTACAATCTATGCAGAGCACAGACTGTACTTTTGACAAGTAGACTAAAGTATATTTTCAACAAATAATCTAAAGTGTATCTACTTAACTTAATAATAAAGAAAAAGAACTAACTTCTTATGTTTATTTTTAAACAAAACTATTAATATACTCATTTCATGATATAAATACTAGTTCTCATCTTAGTTATGTTTTTTGATATTTTGAAGGAAAAGGAATGATTCTTCAGTGGTTAAGATTAATGGTGATACATTCATTTTTGTATTCACTTGAAAGATAATAGAGCTCACTTGCCTTGGGCAAGTTAATTTTTTACTTTATCACATGTTAATATTTTTAACTAAAGTAAGGCTTGCAAAATGGAAAAGTAGCTTTTACAGAGATATCTATAATTAAAGATAGTAGTAAAATATTATATGTAAGTGAACAAGAATCTAAGCTCTAATCAAAGTTCTATTAGAATATTTTGAGTTGGTGCTGGAGAGATGGCTCAGTGGTTCAGAGCACTGACTGCTCTTCCAAAGGACCCAGGTTAAAATCCCAGCACCCACATGTCAGTTCACAACTGTCTGTAATTGCTGAGCATAGTGGTGCACGCCTTTAATCCCAGCACTTCAGAGGCACAGGCAGGTGGATATCTGTGACTTCGAGGCCAGCCCGGTCTACAAAGTGAGTCCAGGACAGCCAGAGCTGTTACACAGAGAAACTCTGACTCAAAAAACAGGGAGACAATCTCAAGGACCAGATATTCTGATGAGAGAAAAATAAATTTATTTAATGATAGTATAATAAATGATACATGTGAAAGGATTCTAAGTCCAGCATTTATGTATCTTCTATAAATTTGGAACA